>CAKNYM010045722.1:0-29256 GCA_932195095.1 Andricus curvator | reverse complement strand
TTTACACAAATCTAATACCTTTTCATTATAGGATGATAATGTAATACATAAAATAATAAACTACTGAGAGCCGGTGTCATTTTTTAGATGGCAGTTGCTCTCAGTGGAACCCTGCGGTGGTTGTTTAACTATTTTTTTAATATATATATATATATATATATATATATATATATATATATTGTGACGTCAGTTTTAAAGAACTCAGTAAATAATTTCTTTTTCCTTGAAACTGACTTATCAAAGATAAATACCATCTTGAACGATAATAATCTCGAAATATTCTCTCAGAAGGACAAGCTTGCATATTTGCAAGACGATTTATTCTAATGAAGGAGCCCAAAACTTATTAGTCACACTCTTAACTATAGTTTTTCGTCTTTTTGTAAAAGATGAGGATCCTTCATACTTTTATTTTATCGTTAGCAGTTATTCTTAATTCTATTGGTAAATATAATGTTATAACATATCTATAATTATTTTTAAAACATTTTTAAGTTTTCCGAAAATAACCGGTTTTCCCATTCAATCCACATTCTAACTTTGCAAGTGCAAAATTGTGTATGTCCATACGTTCGCGTATAAATTCCAACATGCCCAGATGGTGCACTTCCAAATGTGCATGATATCTGAAGTGATATTTAAGAAAGCAGGATCTACGAAAAGAGCGAACCGAGATAATCGATGAAAACTGTTCCAAAGATATGTTCTTGTAGGCCGCTCATTTAAATGACTCTTCATAATTTGTTTTAATTGTTCTTGAGTAATTTATGATGATCTTCGAATTTCTGAAAACATGGGTTACTTGTATACAATGTGATTTTCTTTGATTCAACAAAATAATGTTTTGTTATCTAGCTGTAATTGATTTGAAGTAAAGCTTGGATAAGTAAACACAATTTTCATGAACCTAATACGTTTGCTCTGATTAAATTAAATTGATGGTTAGGGCGTTTTATTAATTTTAGAAAATACTTATTCAATTGAACTAAATATTTCCTTGCTTGAAGTAAATGGTTTTTTTAGCTATACAAAATTTAGGTACACTTCGATAAATCAACCAAGCAAACTTCGGATTTTCAAATTATGGGAAAAGATATTATAATATTCGGCCAAAATTTTTCCGTAGAGTTATAGATCCTAATAATTATTGTTAACCGAATTTTTTTGGATATGATTATAATTTTCTCAAAATTATATTTTTGTATGGTTAACTTACTAGGTCTTATTTTCGATATAAAGCTAATTTTTTGTAATCAAGAAACATAAACGAATAAAAAGTATTTAGAAATTTCGAAAATTACTTTGTAACAAATTTTACTTGCAGATGATGCATTTTCTGAGGTACGATAACGTTAAAAATGTCACACCTTTTTACTGCTTTCTTACGTAATATCATGTACCCTGAGACCTGATTCCAAAGACATAAAATCTCATTTTCAATTTTTTTTAGACCCTGCTTTCTTAAATATCATAGGCGAAATATAGGCGAGCGGATCACACCTGATTTCGTTCACATAGTGACCAATCTCTTTCTAGTCTCTATTTTTGGTCTTAATCGATAGTGGTCCAGTAAATGTTTCAAAATCTTGTATAAATATATTCGTTGGAGACGCATACATTATATTGAGTTAAATGAAGTTATGAAAAACAATAATTTTTCTAAATAAAGAACTTTAAAGGACGTTTTTTCAATTTAAAAAATTCTAAATTTGCAATGTATGCATTTATAGCTTCTAAACTATGAATTTGATGAAAAAATAACTTAAGTGATCTTGAAACTTTTTCCGCAACATTAGGAAGCCTTGAAGACTATCAATCAAATTTTGAAAGTACGGTGTATCTTTCCGAGGTCGTTTCTTTGTTTCGCGATCAACGTAATGCATTTTTTTAATGCCACCCAGGCTTCTCCAAAGAATTCGTCATGTTAAGAATTCTTCGTGTATGGAATCCGATGAGAATGAAGACCGCGATGATCGCCATTAATTCCATCCCTTATATCGTTCAATAATTCCAGCACGTAGGACGTTTTCCAAACTTCTGGAGGCATTTCTATTTCACCAATTACCGTATCCCAGGCTCCTGGAAAATGTAAATAATTATTTCCAGTCAAAATTGCAGTTAGATGATCTCTGATCCTAAACTGTGACTGCGATATTAAATCCGGCTGCGGTTACGGCTCTGACAACATCCTTGATGCAGCATGCTAACTGCTCGTGCGTTGTTTGTCCAGCAAAAAAGTTGAATGTAAGAAGAATTTTCCAGCTGCTTTTGATTCCTCTTAACATAAATACGAGTTCGGGATCAGCATACTTATTGGTTCGATTTGTTCACCAATCCTCAAAACCAATAAATTTGGCTCTTCGTGCGGAACGCTTCAAGTGCAATTTCGGGGAAACTTCGTCCCACATGAGAATACAGACTTTATACAGTTCATCAGTCATCCGACCAGCAGCATCCTTCAGTAGATCTTTCATAGCCTGAGTCACACCAACGTCAAGACGAATTTGCGTGAGTAGCTTGTTCACTGACGTTAGACGTGGAAGTGGCAGAAAAGTTCATAAACACCTGTAAGTTGCAGTCGAACTTTTAAAAATTGAAAAACACAACAGCTTTTCATTTGTTGTATATCGCCTCGTATATTATATCTTTTATATCGCCATTTTGGCGTTTATTTGAATTTCTGATGATCATTTCTATAAAACTTCGCTGAAGAGTTATCAGCGCACTTATTTTTTTATTTATTTGAGATTGTTCGCAATCTTGCTCATTCTATTCGCATATCAGTATGTATATCGAAAAGATTATCATCCAAAAAGGAGGAAAACAACGGGAAAAGGAGGAAAATGAGAGCAAAAAGGGAACATATGGAAAGAAAAGAAAAAAAAAGAAAAAAAGAGGAGAATATGGGGATAATAGAAAAGAGGATTGATTAAACATTTCTTTTTACATTCAGAAAAGAAGAAACAATCTTTTTAAAATAAATTGTATAGTTTTTTAATAAAATATATTGATTTTTTAATGATTTCTGCCATTAAACAATTAACTTTTTCAAATTGGCATACTTAGGTTTTTGAAAATCTATTCACGGCGACATGAGAAAAATATATATAAATAATTCTCATAATGAAGAATATTTTCTCTTCCAAGAAATCCTTGATTAATAATTCAATATTTCTATACAAGATTTCTTATTTCCTCCTTACTGTGATTAATACTTTGCATGTCCTTTAATGCTCTCCATCTGAAATTAATAATAGTTGAAGTTTGAGCGCCTAACATAGTTTACTATTTAAAAATCCAAAAAAACAAATTTTTAAAAATTAAGAGTTCCACAAAGTTTTGAAATAGGATGTCTTGAAATTCTTTTTAATCTTTCAGAATAACTTAAAATCTTTAAAATCCTTTGAAATATGTCGAATTCCTCCATATCCCTTGAAACTCCTGAAATCCGTAACAATCCTTTGAAATGAAATTTAATTTATTCCCTAATGTTCTCTACAAATTCGTTAAAATCCCTTTAATTGGTAAAAACCCATTAAAATAAGTAGGAATCATTTTAAACTTCTTGGATATGAATTAAATTAAAATTATTTATTTTTATTTAAAAGAGAAAAGGGGAAATTTTTCTAGGATCGGGAAAACAGGGGAATTTGAAAAAAAGGGTAACTCAGGTGAATAGGGAAAGGACTGTGCACCCTGTAATTGGTATACATTAAACATTATTAATTAATTGCATTATATTATAAGAGTTTCGACTATGCATAGGTCTTTCCAACACAAAAGTATCAAAAATATTTGTACACAAATGTAAATGTAATAGTAAATTTCGCGGACCACGCGGACCACTTCGCTGATGGTGGAGAAGTTATAATAGTTCCGCAATAGTTCCGGCTAGCAATGCAAAACCAAGTGACATGGCTACTGTTTACAAAACTCTAAAACAAGGTCAAGATATTGTTCAATCCTGTGGTCAACATCATTCAGTGCACACTTTTGACCAGCAATTATATGCTATCGCATAAGAAATCAAAATGGCTAGTCCACAAGAAGTGGGTTTCATACCTCAGGTGATGCAATAGCATGTATTGGAAAATTATCGGGTGATTGTGGCCGGAGGGACATGCTAGCTGAATCAGGTGCTTATGCGCGAAATACGATCGATCAAATGCTTCAAGGTAAGCAATTTCACCGCTCAGTAAGAGGTTTAACTTTGTGTTATGAAGTTTTTTCGCAGTTACTGTTTAAAAAATGTATCAACTGGTCAGCAAAAAATGATCTCATCATTTGATTGATTCGTTCCTTCAAGATTGTACAATTTTACATCTTCTCATGAGGACTATTTAAATGAGGCATGCTCAACGGACGACTTCTTGAGACTATCTCAAGAAACCCAAGACTTGCTGATTGCATTGATGAACGAATTTAGGAGTCAGAGACGACCTCAATCGCCTACATTTAAATTCTGGAACGATTGTCTACAATCTCTTCAATTGTTATTGCAATATATTCGAGCTGAACGCGATTCACATTGGGAATCACATATCACCTCACAAGCGGCAGTGCTGCCATATTTTGTTGCATGTAACAATCAGAATTATTCCCGATGGAGTACATTGTACGTCTTGGATATGATGCTTAGACTTCCAGATGAAGATCGCGAAGAATTCTTGGCTGGAAATTTTTCTATAAAATTTTTTCCACGTACATTCAGGGCCCTGTGGAATGATATGAGTGCGGAAAGGCTTGGTGTTTATTCCTCTACGTTGCAAGCTCGAACACGAAGGAATAAGACAAACTGCATTAAAAAGAGACAATGATCATGTTGTTGCCATTCTGAACTATGTGAAATCCCACATGTCTGATCCTTTTTCTGTTGAAATACGGTCTGGTGCCTTAATCAGTGTAAGCTGTGGATTCGTGGCACCGCCTGAAGTTTCTAATAGCTTGCTGTGTGCACTGAGTGTTGGCAAAAAGAAGTTGTTTGAATTTATCTCAAGCCGACTGCAGGAAAACCCTTCAATCCGCAAAGAATTCTACGATCCAATCACGTAGTCATCTATGAAAATATTTAGTGGCATGAAAAAACATTCAACAATTAAAATAAATGGACAGACGTGCAAAAAGTCTATTTCGCCAGAAATCGTTTATCAAAGAGCACTTACTATATCCACGAAGCGCAATGATATTGATTTGGCTGTTGTACTGAGCTACCCACTTAGTGCAATTCCGAGTGCATTATTCAAATAAGATGGTTCTAGACGAATAACAGTTAAATCAGATTTGATGCAGGTACTTCAGAAAGAAGTATCGGAATCTATTTCTTCTAAAATTCCTGTTTCGGAAAACTTTACTGGTATTGTTGTTGATGGAATGGCTGGATTACAATCGTTGAATACTACATCGCTAAGAACGTTTAATGATGCAGGTTGTCCAATAATGGAAGGAATTATTAGAGGTAAGGCTTACGCAGATGAAATTCATATGATTCATGATCGATACGACGACTTGTCACCAAATCTGAAACAAGAAGAACGATCCCGCAGATATGGCAACGTGGGGAGTAAATTCGACATCAATGGAGGTAGGCCTCTTCCCAATTTTAAGAAACTTCTTGGCAATAACGAAAACAAGCCCGAGCTAACTAAATTTGTATGCACATTACTACAAAAAAATTTACAAGAATGTGCGATAATGGCAGAACGATCTACTAAGAAAGTGTATCTAGCTGGTGGACTTGAACCTCGAGAAAGTGTCCAAATTATTACAGCTATCCACAGTTCACTGACCCTCATTTCGAATGTAATCACATAGATGCAGACATGCGTCTTATTTTCCACGTGAAGCAAATTCAGGTATGCAGGATAATGAATCATCTAATTACACAGGCAAACAAAATTTGACTGATTTTTAGTAATAGAAGCTATAGATTTGAGGTTATGTAAAATCATAAGGTAATTTTTTTTACAAAGCTAGTAGAAGCACCTTATATTATAAGTCCTCCTATTTCAAATGCCGTTGACTTTGCTTAAATATCTTTTTTTTTTCATCTAGTTTTCTGGGAAAAAGTGTAGATGGCTGTGTAAAAAGTGTACTTTTAAACTCATATTACAGTCAAGTTTTTTATAAGCACTTAACATATTTGGCACTAAAATCTCATAATATTTATTTTTATTATTTTCTAAAACACCAGCACAAACTTTTTTTAATGATGTCCAAGCTTTCTTTTCATTTGGTAACATAGTTGCATCAAAATTTGAATCTTTCATCAGTTTTCGTATGTCAGGACCAACGAAAATACCCTCTTTTAGTTTGTCTTCACTCAGAGCAGGCAAAACTCCACACAAATATTTGAAACATTTTCCTTCTTTGTCAAGGGCTTTCACAAATTGCTTTATTAGCCCTAACTTGATATGAAGAGGAGGTAAAAGAATGCTAGATGGAGGTACCAGCGGAGAATAGACGACATTCATAGAATCTGGGTTCTGTTCTTTTCTTTTTGGACAATTATTAACTTTATAGTGTTTATCACGTGCACGGCTGTCCCATTCACAAAGGAAACAGGGATGTTTTGTGATCCCAGCTTTCTGACCTAAAATCATTGTGATTATCTTCAAATCATCACAAATTTTCCATTTACGTTCATTGTACTTAGGGGCATCTATTAGCCGAGTAAGAATTTTCGTATGTTTCCTTCAAATGCACTGAATAAGCCACAGGCATTGATGGTAATTTGTTTCAATTGTGAAGAAGTAGTACCTTCAAACTTCTTTTAGAGGAGTCAATAAAAAGTCGCCACTCGCTCGGATCATACGTCTCCATCCCTCATTGGTTCAATATACCTTTCACGTTGTTGCAATATATTAATGTGTTTTCCCTAGTGAAAAACTCAATATATTCTAAATGGCGGTTTCTGTACCAAGAAAATGTTTTTTTCAGAATCAAGCAAATTTTTTTTTTCGTACGAGATCCGAAAAGTTCTGCTGATTCTTTGCTTAGTTTTAAGTCTCGTACCATATCATTTTGCATTGCTTGAGTTTTAAGTATCGGTTTTTGATTAGCTTCTTATTAATGCAAACATTACAAAGTTATAATTTTTTTAATTGAAAAAACGTCATTTGAAGTTGTTTATTTTGAAAAACTAATTTTTAATGACTTTATTTAACTAAATAAAGTGTACGTGTATCCTATAAATGTATTTCTATAAAATGTAGAAACATTTACTGGACGTCAGACAGTTTATTCATGTTTCACTACGCTAAGTCTGTTTCTCGAGGCTGCCATCTTTGACGTCATCTTTTTAAGGGTTCCGCAGACTTGAGTTTCAAAAAATCATCATATTCCTTCTCAGGACATCGAAAACTATCGACTAAAACTAAAAACAGCTACTAGAAAGCGATTGGTCATTCTTTCGATTTCTAAGCGACTTTTCCGGGGTAATCCGCTCGCCTAATAATTTACACGTTCACAGATGGTACCCGCCCAATTGTATACGCGTGTGCAGGTTGTACACTTCTAACTGTGTAGGTTAAAATTTAGACCCTAGGTGATCGACAAATTTTCTAAACTATTAAACTGGTTGGCACCAATGATTTTCCGATCAACTCACAATGCACCAGAGAACGATAAGCTTTTACATCCCATACAAATCACCATCCAAGGGACGCCAGTATGAATTAGAATCAAAGTGTATTAAGAGTTTTTTTATCCCTTATTTAGGGAGATCAAAAAATTTCTGTAATCATCCAAGATTTTTTGAATAACTCAATATAGGTTAGACAACAAACGAAGAATTGCGGTTTGATTGGTTGCGGATTCATTGGTTTTATCTGCCTTCTAAGGTTCCACCGCATGTGTGTATAAATGTACATTACTTTCTGTACAAAATTATTTCAATTGCCATAAGGGATTCATCATGTTCCAAAATACAAGCACGTTCTTTATATTAAAAAATTAACCTCTATTCCTTCTTGCAGAATTAATTTCACAGTCGGGCTGTGACTCTAATGGCAATTGGCCTGATACTCCCCGCCCTGGTCGTTCGCGGCCTGTTCCTTCTTGTTCCCGTCATATACCTCAGTCTGCTGCCCAGCCCGAGCCACCTCTACGTTTCAGGTCCAGGTCACCTCTTGACAGGTCTCCTCTTGCCAGGTTTTCTGATTATCGGGTACTTGGATATGGACTTGGACAACTTGGACTTATTCGGCTTATTCCCAAAAGCAATCCGCATCGGCAATTCGAGTTTCGAAGATATACCTTTCGTCCCGATTCGCCAGTTCTACTGCGAATAAGAAAAAATGTCTATGGACCTATGCCAGTCCCAGAACAAATTGTATTAACGGCATCTAATCGTTTCGTTTTTGCAATAGTGAAGACTAGTGGTATTCTTGCTGGAATATATACATCCACCGGAAGAAAGTTACGGACGAAAATAAACGTAAGTAGCGGTGAGGTTACGTTGTTGACCCTAGCAGAAATCGAGGAAGTTCCAGTGGGGCCTGTCCGCCCAATAAATTGGCATTTTAACGTAGTAGTTGCAAAATACGATTCTCTACAGCTAAGCAAATAATTAAATTGAGAAAAAAAATGTAAAACTTTTTATCAGTGCGAACAGAGGTCTTCCAATCAACATTCTTTAAAAAAATTAAAACCTAATCATTTTATGAAGAATACTCAAAAAAATGAAGAAGAAAAACTATATTGTCGTATATGAAATCGGATTTTACGAAGATACATTTTATTACAGAAATGTGATCTCTGACTTTGGAAACAAGCTATCGTTTTAGTAAATAAAATACTGTTTTAATCATCCAAGTTTTTATGGTGTTTTGTTTAATCGTTTATAATTGTATGAAATCTGGAAAAATCGACACGTATTATTCAGAAAAAATATGAGAAAAATAATTCACCATTTAAAAATAAAAAATAAGATCTATATGTAATATGTGTGATAACTGGCTTTTGGCTAGTTATTTTATTTTAAATTACTTTATTCAATTGTCTATAAGATTTTATTTTTAAATGAATTAATAGAAAGTGCCTAAATGGCTCCAGGTAGTTTTCTTCAAATCTAACAAAACCAATTCTTAGAATAATTGAACTAATTTGAAGGTAGTCTGGGTATAAACTGAGTTGTCTTTAATTAATTGCCTAGCTCGGTAACGCGCTTGATAGAGTGGGTGGTTTAAGAGTAGCCCAGAGTGAGGTAAAATCATGAAAAATCTTCATTTTAATTGTAATACACCATATAGTTGCATAAAATTACGGAGAACTAAAGATACACTGCTCGAATGTTAACATGAAAGAGTGGGCATCCGCCCCGCTCAATTAAGTGAAGTGGAGCTAGCTTTAATCGACGACATAAGAAATGTAAAATTAATCTCGTACAAGAATAATATCTTCAAATAATCTCACATCGAACATGTTTGAGGAACTATTTATTCTACTGAAGAAACAGAATGTTCATTAGTTACACTGTAAACTATAGTTTTTCCTCTGATTGTAAAAGATGAAGATCTTTTATACTTTGGTTCTGTTCTTAGTGGCTATTTTCAATTTGATTGGTGTATAGAATAATATACATAATACATTTATAGTTATTGTTAAAACATTTTTAAGCTTTCTGCAAATAACAACTTATCCGATTTGATCTATAATTGCACATTCTATCCCAATTTATATTTTTTTCAAACTCATTTTGTGTTTGTCCAAAAAATTTCCAGGATAACAAACAGAGTATTGCGGATTGACTTGTTCTGGATTTATTTGTTTTATTTGTCTCCCAAAATTCCGCCGCATGTACATACTTTCTATACAAAATAGTTTTTAATATAACAATATTGCCATAAGGGATTCAGGACGTCCCAACGTACAAGTATGTTTTAAGGGGGTATTTCTATTTGACCAGTCCAAAAAATCGATGTTATTTTTTTTTATTTTTTGATAGTATATAGTATGTGAAATTTGTACGCAAAGGGATTTGTTTGATTCGGACTTTTTAACGAAGCTGCAGCAGGGTCAACTTCGCAGATCGGAGAGTACTCAGCCGCACGCTGTGGAGGGCCGCCTCGGCTGTGACCGCAGGCAGGTCGTAAATGTGTATAATAGAGTCGTTGTTCGTCTCAAATAGATTTTCCTTTCCCAATACGATGTTCTGAAAGCATTTATAGATTTTTATCCGAGGTCTAGTCAAAACTTTCAGTGTTAGGTCTGAATTTCCAGTGTCACGCTACATGTTGAGCAAGTCGTTTTTCTCAAAACACGATTTCTTAAATGGCTGACATGATTCCGTCAAAACCACTGGATCGATTAAGCTCAAATTTGGAGGATATATTTAGCAGATCTTTTTCTATAGCCCGAACTAGAATAAATAAGAAATAATGATTTTTGAATTTTTAGCAAGTCAAAAACTACCCCCAAAAAAGTCAAAATTCGCAAACAAAATTTCAAATGGGCGCCATTTTGTCAATTTTCAATATTTTTCATTTGTTCTAGTCCCGGCTATAGCCGTACTCGTATTTTTTAAGAATCTCTTCGATTTTTTTGTTTCGGATGACCTGGAGCAGCTGAATCATGTCAGCCAAGTGAGGGTGTCGTTTCCGGGACACATTTTCTATACTTCCATTCAAAAATATTAACAATTGTATTTTTTATGAATTTTTGAAAAACGCCCGAAAAAAGCTCGGTCAAATAGAAATACCCCCTTAAGAAAGAAAGAATGAATCATCTATTTCTTCTTACTGTTTGACCTAATTATATTTTTTTCTATAATGTATATTTCCACTAGTTTCTAAAATTCCAAAATACTATTGGGAATCATTCTTATTTTTTTATTTGACAATCAAAAATGTTAATTTGCCTGTAGGTGGATTTCTGATCAAAGACAAAAAAGATAATCGTACGCGTTATCCATCTTTTTATTTTATCAAATTTTCAATTATAAATACATTTCGCGCAGTTTCAGAGGATTTCAAACAAATTTTCATTATTACAAATCCTTTCACAAAATATTATGGGGTTTCATAGTTTAAACGAACTCAAAATACTTTAACGATTTTAATTGATTTAAAAAAGGGTCCCGGGGCATAAGAGCGTAAGTGCACTTTTTCAAAAATGCGCTTTATTTGCTTAAAGTGATTGCTTTGACCTAACTCATAGCTTTTACCTAAGACATATTTTCAGAATAAAAATAAAAAAGTCTTGCAACTCTTTCTGACCAAAAACTGGCGTTTCTAGAACGCACCGTTAATTCCACAAGGTTTTTCTCGCAAACGGTTGTTTTTTAATGTGCTTCTTTTACGATTCGGTAGTACTAATCTACTAATCTACCAACTGGACTAAAAGTAAAAACTAAAATTTTCTCGTTTCAAACTCAATAAAAATGTAAAAAAAGGAAAGTTCCTCTTCCGATTCGGGAAAACGTATTGAATACTAGGTGTTCATTAGAATAATAAAAAATAATTATTATTATTATTTCAACTTGAAGCGGGATTTGAGGTAAACTGACAGAGAGAGAGAGTGAGAGGGGTAGGAGACAAATTATATTTATTATCGAGTTTATTCATTCTTGTCTACATTTAGTTAAGATGAGCCAGAAACTTCCAAATTCGCGAGAGAAACGGGCCGCAGCTTGTTGGGAAAAGTAAAATCTCAATATGTTAAAGTTTAAAAAGAAAACATAGGAAGGATTGATCTACTGAATATTGGGTAATAACCGAAAGGATTGGTTGTGCTTAAGTTGGGAATAGAACCAAGACTGATTGAAGTCGAACTAGGGCCGATCAAGTTCAACCAGGGTTGATCATCTGGATAATTAATTTCAGTTGTTTGTGAAACCGCCAGCTGATTGCTAGAGATCTTTTCGAGGACAGAATCAATTTGACGTATAAACTATTGGTGGCGACGTCTCAATGTGGAAAAATTCAAGGCCACGATTTCTTACAGCAAATTCCCGTGCCTGGTAGATTTCTGGTGGCAGTAAAAAAGGGTTTCGGGGGTGGTCTTCGTTGCCCCGGGCCTTCTCGTTTTCATTTAATAATTTGGATTCTGCTTAACTTAACTATTGTAGTTATATTATCAGAACACTTAAACCTTTACACATATTCACTTATTTACGGAATTTATCCTTACTCTGTACATAATCCTAATGGCTACGACGCAAAGTTCAATTTCGAATCAGGAATAGAAATTTCGAATATTATAATGTAGAGGAGAAGGTGGTATTATGGACACTGCTTTTATTATGGACCCCTTCAATATCTACTCTGTACACAGGCGCAGACCCGCGGGAAACTTGTGAACTACAACTGCCTGATCCCCTTTGTGGATGTTCTATGTTATTTTCCTCAGTTCCGTCCTAAATGGCGTTAAGTGAAGGTATTTGTGTGTTTCACGTTTTCAAACTTTTTCAAAGGTGAGTAAGAATAGAAATTTCGTCTATTTATAACTATTTTTGTGAAAACTGACTCCATTGCCTTATTCTGAATGAGGTGAAGTTTCTTTCAAGCTAGTTAGATGCAGCATTTCATCTATCTCAATATATGAAAAGTCAGTTTGTTTCTAAGATGGCGTTGTTGATATTATGGCCCCCAAGATGCTGATATGATGGACCCTGCGTCCATATTACCAACAACTAATTTCGATTTGGTGGATAATAATTTTCTACATATCAGTAAGCCAGGGTGGCCGCTGTTGAATTTTGATGTATAAATAAATATTGAGCACCTATTATTCCTAGGAACAATTCGAGTAAGTTGAAGAGATATTTAGAAGGTTTGAAAAGATTCAAAATTAATTTAAAATTTGAAATAATTTAAACGAAGTGTCTACTTATACCGACAATCTTGGCTATTCGTACCGAAATATCGGTGCAAATAGCCCACAGCCTAATTTGAAACAAAATATATATTTTTGAAGATTTCGAACAAAAAATTTAGAAGCTTTTTAAGAATTGTGAAAGGCTTCAAAAGAATAAAAAACATTTTCTTAAGAATCCTAGGAAAATTGAAAATGATTTTTTATTTTGAAAAATTAATTTTAAGGGAATATTTAGAAAGATTTAAAAAGATCTCCAAAAGTGTGAAAAATGAATCTGGGAGATTTTAAGCAAATATTTGTAATTTTACAGAATTTTTCAACAAAATGTTAGGAAAAATTCGAATCTCAGTTTTTATTACTTGAAATGTAAACATTTTTAGCTTTAGAGTTCGAATTTTTTAATTTCGTTGACGGTGAAAAATGTTTGCGAACCGGGAAATGACCGGGAAGTTTTTTCTTGGATTAAAACGGCTACCCTCTAAGCGAATATGTAAAGAAAATGTTGTTGTGGAGCTCTGACGCAATTCTTTTGGGGTTTTTAGATGCCAAGAGCGAAAATGGGGAAGAATGCGAACAGTGACAAGGTACGAAGAACTTGGGATCGGATGAAGATGATTGAGGCAGTCGAGAAGTTGAGAAGCGGAGAAATGACAGTCAAGCTGCCAGAGCATTCAAATTTACAAAAACTGCTTTGAGAGGATTGGCTGCACAGAAAGAGGAGCCACCAGCAGATTTGGTTGTGCAAAAATTGGGGAGGAATTCTACTTTACCAGATTATATTGAAAATCAGCTAGTGGACTACTTGTTGGAGATGGTCTATCTATCATGGCCGCACTCGACAAGACGTGAGGAAATTAGCTTTACAATTGACAGAAAGGAATAAAATCCCCCACCCTTTGGCAAATGAAGCAGCAAGGAGGGTATGACTTGACCACTTTCTCAAAAGTTATCAAAATAAAACTTTAATAAGAAAACTTACTCGGACGTCGTACGCTCGAGCTAAGGGTTCTCACGAGAGGCAGTCTGAGAATAGGTACGAGCCAGACAGAATCTTCAATGTCGATGAGACTGGTTTAAGTGTTGTCCAATCAAAAGTCCCACAAGTGAGTGGAATGAAGGGCAAACGCCAAGTGGGAGCTCTGACTGCAGCTGAGCGTGGATCCATTGTCACAGTGGTTTTCTGCATAAGTGCTGGTGGTACGTATGTCCCACCAATGATGATCTTCCGTCGAAAGAACATGGCGAATCAGCTAATGAAGGTAGCCCCTCCTGGAACAATTGGAAGAGCTCACCCCTCTGGATGGATCCAAGCCCATCTCTTTTCAGAGTGGTTTGAGCACTTTATAAAAAAAACTTCTCCAAGTGAAGATTCCCCCGTGCTCCTGATTTTGGATGGGCACTACTCCCATAAGAGAAACCTTGACGTTGTTGATATAGCGAGAGAAAACTACGTGACCATTCTGTGCCTCCCTCCTCACACGAACTTCAACCACTCGACCGATCGTTCATGAGCCCGTTGAAGACCCGCTATAGTGAGAATATTCGCCAACATATGCTGCACCGTGACACACGTCTCTCACCTTATGACATTGCTGAACTGTTCGGTAGAGCATACCTAGCCACTACCACAGGATCGATTGCTGTCCATGGATTCAGATTGACAGGGATTTGGCCTTGTAACCGAGAAATCTTCACGGAAGCAGACTTCATCGCAGCTGATCATGCAGCTGCCATGGCCCATGATCAGTCACCTGGACCTTCCTCTGCCAGACCTGACAATTCACTCAGCCACATGGAACATTCTTCTGCATCACGCAGTTTTGATGGCACAGTTGCGGCAACACTGGAAGACCCTCTCCAACCTGCGCTACCACCGGGTCCAGCTTCAAGTTCCCGAATCATGATAGTGTGTGCTGCAACAACTCTTGCTACTCCTTCTACCTCCGAAAACTCATCAGTTGCAGTCTCACCCAGAGACATTCTGCCTGTAACTTCAGCAAAAAGAAGGACATCAAATAGAGGGCGCAAACGGGGTTCTGCTTCGATCATATCAGCATCTCCCCATAAAAAGCATTTGGAAGAGTCCATGAATCAACGCGAAGCAGGCCGTGAAAGAGGCACTGGAAGAGGTACTAGACTCAGCGTTTGAACTCTTGTCAGATGGCCGTGACTCACCACTGGACTTGGGAGTTGTTGAAGAGGGCTCTGATGCTCGAGATGCTTTGCGTATTTTTTGTGATGAGGCACCGAAGCAGAGTACAACATCTGCGATTTCTGTCAATGACCATATTACCACCTCATGGGGGTCCATATTACCTTCCACTAAGGGTCAGATGCTGATTATCTCTTTTTTCACTTAAGTTACTGTACACAACTTGAAATTTGATTAAATGGAAAATCCATTTGGGAATATTTAGTTCACGAGTGTTTGAACAGGTTATGGCGAAGAAAATAAAGATGGGTAATTACCTTCACAACAATGATAAAAAAAACAAATGGGCGGTCCATAATACCTCCTTCTCCTATAGACTGAATTGACATCAGAAATGAACAAGACGAACGGCGACGGATTTGAGACGTCGTACAGGACGAAGCGTCGGATGAGAACAGACTTGCTGAACTTTTAAAAATGGCTTCAGTGGCTACCCTGAATTAGCATTTAAAATAATGCTATTGTCAAAAAAAAAGCTGTTACAACTAGTGATTACCATTTTCATAGCTTATATTATATAAAGTAATATTTTGAGAAATTGTATAGCTTACGTACGGGAATTTCACTAGGAAAAAACTCTCTGCATTGGTGCGGCCGATTCCGAAAATCGATGTGGTGGGATACTGAAAAGAGTATTTGTACCGAAATGAGTCTGGTTTTTTTAAAAAGCGTTAGTCAATTTAGAACTTTGAAAATAAATTTAAATATACCTTCTTTGGGAATCTATTTTTAATTCCAAGAGGACCAATAGTTCAGCCAGTCATCCTTGATTTACAAAATTCAGTTCATTGTGTATACCATTAAGCCATTTCCCTTTCAGGGTAGGCGTGACACTACCCGATTCGGGTAGTGTTTCTAGGTGGATAGTTTTCTTGTAGTTATAAATAACTACAAGTTTGGGCTCACCACACCCATTGTAAGTCTCATAATACTGAATAATGATATCACGCGTCACTTCATTTGTCTCTAGGGCAGCAGTCACAAACTATAAGATAAAAAGTTCAGTAATGATATTATTCTGAATCTTCAAGTCTGTTAGTCTGGCTTTATTTTACATTTAAGATATTTAAAGTAAAACTTACATTTATAACGTCCAGTATTATGTCCAAATTCTCTCCTTGTGGAGAATTTTCTCTTGGTTCAACTTCTATTTCGAGTTGAATTTCTTGTGAGTCTTCAATTCGTTCTCTTGGTTCAAGTACTCTTTCGAGCTGAATTTCCGCTGGCAGATAAATTTGTTCTCATATTTGATCAACCTTCACTGGTCGAGCAATTTTTCCTTGGTTTTCAGTGTTCTCTGCCTTTCTTGAAGATTTCCTTACTCCTTCTACTAGTGGGTCCTTGGGTCTCAACCGTTCTTTTAAAAATGTATTCAACCGTATCAAAAATTTGCCTCTTGGTCCTACATGTGGAATCAACTCATTCACGAATTCCGGTATTGCAGCAAACGATTTAAAAGCTTCAAAATCCACGTCCTGTGCTACATAGGAATGATCACTTTTCGATACAAAAAATGCTCAAAAAATTCCAAACTACACAAGCTCATTGAATGTCAAAACTTATTATTGAAAGATTATTTTTATATTCACCACCAGCGAAATCAGAGGGGCCACTTGAATTTCAAGAAAAGAAATTCCAGGCTTTTTCACGGTTTTTCCGATAAAAAATACCGTTTTTTGGTAGACATTTAAGCATTTATAATGATTATTGTTCAATAACCTTTATTATATGAATTAGAAAAAAAAAAAACATTTCAGGATTTCAATGTAAAGTGTATAATGTAAATTATTATAAAAGCGATTTCAGACTCCGTAGTCCAAAATACACACAAAACAGGGGAAATTAGGTAATTTTTCACAAGAACGGGGAAATAATAAGGGAATAAATCTCTTTAAATAAAATTAACACAGGCACCATATTTTTAATATTTCATGTCGAAATATATTGCATTTTTAATTGAATAGTGGAATTATCAAACAAAAAAGATGAATTTTCAACAAAAGAGTTGAGTTTTCTATCTAAAAACTCGCATGTTTTTCAAAGCGTTTACCTATTAAATCCGAAAAGACGAATTTTCAACAAAAAATTGAATTCTCAACCAAGAAAGATATATTTTCAACAATAAAGTAATATCCAAGCTCAATAAAAAGTTGTTACTAAATACAGACATTTTAGAATTCACTTTTTCAAAATTATGGCAGAAACTTAAAGTTCAAAGTTTTTCGCTGGCAGTAAATATGAATAGTTAAAGATAAAGATAGACGGTTAGCATTTGGTATTTACTTAACTTTATAGAGATGAAGCAGTTGTACGAAAATCTAATTATTCTTGGAGGATTATCTCTGAATGACCTTCGCTATGGTCTTGAATATCAATTGATTCCACTATTAAGTGTGGACGTTTCAAAAAGATTATTCTGAAATCATCCTTTAGACTTTTTACAATTCGACTGTTTGTAACCACAATCTTTAAAGCTTCTTTCTTAAAATTTGATATCGAATATGTATCGCAACTTGGTATTGTATAGTTTACCGCAAAAGCGCAAAATGATACTTGTATGTTACTTCTAGTTTGAAAAGAAAATATTAGGAATTACAAAAAAAGCTTTCTAACAACAATAATTATTAACAAATTAAATTGATGTGGAGAATCGTTGTTGTTACCTACTACGTTAAAATTCCCATTTATTATGCGGCGGATGCCTACTGGAACTTCCTCAATTTCTCCTCGGGTTAATTTCGTAATCTCGCCGGTTTCTATGGTTATTCTCGCCCGGACCCTTCTTATATATTACATTAAAAATGCCATTAGTCCTAATATTGCAAAAATGTAACCCGTTAGATGTTGTTAATACAATTTGTTCTAAGATTGACATGGGCTCACTAACATTTTTTTTTAATTGCAGTAGATGTGGCGATTTGGGTTAAAAAGTGTATCTTCATGATTTGATATACACAAACAATGCACAATTTCACGTTGAGAATATATTTTGTTTTGGAGCACGAGAAGCTGAGGACACGCCGTCACTGCACTGAATTGTAAGATTTTTGAAGACTGTAGTTAATTGAGAAACCGATGTCACACATCGCGTTCCTTTCTGCATCATCAATCAATGATGCAATTTTTAGCACGTTTCCAGTTAGAAACAACACGGCGGCAACAAATTGAGAGCTGAGCGTCGAGTAACGCCTTTGTCCTTAACCTGCACATAACTCTCCACGCATGTTCGAAATATCGGAAAGTAGTTTAAACTTATTAAAAATATGTTTCAATCCAATAAACAGACAATATGACGCTGAGCCTTGATTATCCTGATAGTGAATCTGATCTTATAATAGTCAGACTCGCCTTAAAATGAGATTCTCTAGAGTCTATGTCGAAAAAATTATAGAAGGCCCTTTCGACCATCTATAAGAACGACTGACTCTCTAAATTTTGACTCTCTAACTTTCACCATTTGGCTCCCTTTCGCAAGCGAGGGAATTGTGACGGAGCACGATGAATAATTCGCCCTTCGCTATCACAATTTACGCCCTCTCTGATAATATCGTTCTCCGAGAAATAAAATTCGCAAATACGTGCCTATCAACGAAAAAAATTAACGCCGGTGACACACGATTCCCATTCTCTCCGGGAAACAAGAGTTACAAGATCACACTTTAAAAGATGATCTCTTGCCTTTAAAGTTTGAACTATTTGTTTTTCACTTTGGTACGGCACAAACACAAGGCATTTTTGCATTTATTTTATTTAAATATTACAGATATTACATATCGTCCACTTCACGATTCGGTTCGTTGAGGCCTGTTCAGACTTTGAGGCTAGAAAACGTGTTTACCTTTTCAAATGCTACACTACTGGACACATACGCCACCACACTCCGTGGTCAGTATGCTAAACATTTTGGCTTACGTTAGGAAACTTCCCCCGCTACGAGAGCCCCCGGACCAGTGTATACGACCGTGGTCTTAACCATGTTTTTGAAAAAAATATTTAACCTTCACAAAATAAAGGTCAAAAATAAATTTGACTTTTTTCATAGGTGGGCAATTTTTTTTATGATAAAAAGGTAATGTTAATCTATTTGTATGAGCAAAGATATATATTTTATTTTATATATTTTTTCGTGACGTAAAACATACAAGATTGTATAAATTGTTACGTCAGTTTGAACAAACTTAGTAAGCACGTTTCTTTCCCTCAAACTAAATTATGAAATATAAATACAATCTCAATAATCTTTAAAGATAATCTATGAAGGACAAGCTTTAAGCACGATTTGCTCTAATGAAGGAACAGAATACTTATCAGTTACACTGCTAACTACAGTTTGTCCTCTAATTGGAAAATATGAGGAAGTTTTACTCTCTGGTCGTATTATTGGCGGTTATCCTTATTGCTATTGGTAAATATAACAATATGATGAACCTATAATTATTATAATATATATCTTTGCATGGGGTGTGTTCCCGTGCAGAAATCTTGATGTAGGCTCAGTAAGGGTGCAACCAGTTGGCCCTACTTTTGGTGTGGCCCTGGTCGGTTAAAAGTGAAATTGGCCACACATGGCTTGAAACGATTTTGCATATGATCACCCTGCTTAGGGAAAACTTTTCTCTAAATCGATGCCCCATTGCATATGGCTCCACGTCACGTTTTATCTCTGTACAACTTCAGGTCCTATGCTTATACATAGGACCTGAAGTTATACAGCGACCAAACACGACGTAGAGCGGTATGGAATTGGGGCCTTGATATGTTGATCGATGTAGAAGCCGATCATGTATGATCCCGCTATAGCATTGCCGACGAATCCAATTATTGTCCGAGCCTACTACTCGTTCCGAAAATATTTCCCGAGCCATGAAGACGGCTCTCTAGAGGGGCCCAAATAAATCGACATGTTAAAAAGTTCATGGGCGGTTTTTCCATTCGGTGCTCCGTTCGAAAACATGATTTTTGATACCTCAGTCAACCCGATCCGACCAACGGAAGGGGTCCCGCAACGCGTCTGAAGGTAGCGCCTGTCTGCCTACTAACAAGCGGACAATGGGTGTCCGGCAGAGCCCTCAATATCGGTTTTATACATAAGTACCATAGAATAAAAGTATATTGCATTTGTCATATAATATGTGGGGGAAAAACACTCACAGTCAGCTACAACGAGGAGAAGAAGCTGCCTCTGGTCTTCGTCGGTGGCCAATTTATTGTCCTTTAAAAATCTAGTAACTAATTGCACTCCACGCTCAGCATAGTCATTCACGACATGGAAGTGACTTACAATTTTCAATTCATTCTGGAAAATCAAAAATCATGTTTTCAAACGGAGGACTGGATGGAAAAACCGCTCATGAACTTTTTCACATGTCGATTTATTTGGGCTCCTCTAACGGCTCTCCTCCATGGAATGTACTGTATTTTTTGTTGGTAGAGCCGCACAAAATGTGAAGCGTGTTTTGCTGGTGGGGAATTGAACGTGATCTCTCTTTTCGAGTCGGCGCAACCAAGCGCATTTGATATCTGCTATATAATGTTGAACCTCATACCCTAACACCTCTGTTATACTACGAGGTTCAATATTATGTATGCGTCCGCTTACGCCGCTTGAAAGAGAGTTCAGGGTCAATCCGCAAGCAGTGGAACACGCTTACTTTGTGCGGCAAAACATGATTACATGAATAATATCCAATATTAATTCAAGCTTTGCAAATGAATGAGTGAAACGAATAAGTAATTTGTTTATATAAAGGAATTTTATCTTTACGTGTAAATTTCTCTGAGGTAAGTTTTGTGATGATGTTTCTTATCTACGAGAGTAAGTTTGTAAATGATGAAACATATCTGTATTTCAAAGCCCCATTAATTCTCGATTTTAATTTAACATCTTTTATTCAAAATAGAAAAAGTGGTCTGGGCCTTGTCAGCGACCATTTTTAAAAGCAGCTACTTAGGACATTTTCTGCACAGGTTCACACGTGCTTAAACTGTGCACGTCGATATGTGCATATCTAAATTGCAACATGCACATTTAGGTGTGTTCCATGTGTGCACGTTTAAATTTATACTCTAAGTGGTCGAAATATTTCCTAAATTATTAAACTGGTTGGCACCAATGATTTTCTGATTAAGTCACAATACATCAGAGAATGATATGGTTGAGCATCCCATAGAAATTACCATCCAAGAGACACCGGTCTGAATTTCCCGCAACGTGTGCATTTTGTTTCCTTCCCTTATTTTTGTATTTGTATTGTATTTTTAATGTAGGCGGGGGGCCGTGAGGTCCTTATCCCTGGCGCTCAAGCTGTGAAGCCTATTGTACCATACCCGTGTTTATTCTCAAGGCAGTACTCCAAAACCGGCCATCTTTCGCCGAGTGTTTTTGGATCTCGGTGGGTTTCGTTGTTACGAACGTTCTGCGATTATACCTCTCAGGTGCCAGGCATACCTATCGCACAGTAAATGACGTCTTCCTTTGTTGATCAAGCAAAGTGATCCTCACCCAGTCTGCCATTCGGCAGCCTCCCTTGGCAGGCCGCAAAGGGATCCCTTATTTAGGGAGATCGAAAAATGTCCAATACCATTAAAGAATATTTTAAAAACTCAACACACATCGCCTAAGAAAAGGAGAATTGCGGATTTACTCGTTTCATATTTATTCATTTATTTCATCTGTTTCCCAAAATGTAGCCTCATGTGTGTATAAAAGCTTATTACTTTCTGTACAAAATAATTTGAAATGAAACAATATTGGATTTATTTCTTTTTCCAGAATTAAGCTCACAGTCTGGCTCTCATCCTAATGACGATTGGCCTGATACTCCCCGTCCGAGTCTTTCGCGGTCTTCTTCTTGTCATCGCATACCTCATTCTACTGCCCAGCTCGAGCCTCCTATACGTGCCAGGTCCAGGTCTCCTCCTGCCAGGCATTCCCTTGCCAGGACTCCTGATTGTCAGATACTTGGATATGGACCTGGACAACTTGGTCTCATTAGGCTTATTCCTAAAAGTAATCCACACCGGAGATTCGAATTTCGAAGATACACTTTTCATCCCGATTCGCCACTTCTACTGCGGCTAAGAAGAAATGTCTTTGGGCCCATGCCAATCCTAGAACAAATTGTATTAACAACATATAATGGTGACGTTTTTGCAATACTGAAGACTTCTGATCTTCTTGGTGGAATATATAATTCTAGACGAAGAAGGCATCGGGCGAAAATAAATATAGGAAGTGGCGAGGTTACAGAGTTGACCCTAGAAGAATGTAAGGAAGTCCCAGTAGGCCCCGTCTTTCCAATAAATTGGCATTTTAGCGCAGTAGTCGTAAACTATGATTCTCTACAGCCAAACCAATAATTCAGATTAAAAACATGTAAAACTTGCTGTCAGTTCCCGATATACTATAGAACCATAGAACCTATTTTCAACCTTCATTCAATTTTAAATTGTATTTGAATGAAAAATAATTTTTTTAAATATTTTGCGGTATTGGACTGTTTATTAAAAAGGAGCAAATATAAATCAGATATTGGAAAGTGAACAATTTCCAGCTGAATTGTTTTAAATAGAATGCATTCAATTAAATCGTCAACACTTCAGAGTACTAAATCCTACATTCAAACTTTCAACTTTACAATTGTAATTTTTTTCCTTTTGAAATTGTCCAATTGTGAAAAAGGGTGTTGAGGTTGAATTTATAAATAATAATTATAGTATTATTGTTTTAAATTGTTTAAAATATAAATTATTTGACGTCAGATGAAACAAGTCTCTTGTTTAAAAATATTTTAGTTGCTTAATTTGTAATGTTTTTCACTTAAGATTTCTTTGAATGATATAATTACAAATTTATTGATTCATTCTTCAATTTCGAGTATCACAAATTATGGCGTGGATTCATATTTTTTGAGCAGAAACCTTTGAAATGTTCTACTTATACAAGTTTTTTAAACAAAATAGTTAAATTTTCTACCAATGAAATGAATTATGAACAATTCAGTTAAACTTCCATTCGAACAGTTTAATTTTCAAACCAAATATGTACGATAAATTCGGAATAAAAACTGAAATATTTGAATTTTCATTCTAAAATGGAATGGTTAATTTTTAACCTAAAAAAGGAGTTCCCAAAAAAATAGTTAAATCTAAAAATGAAATAGTTACATTTACAATTTAAAAAAAAAATTTTTTTACTCAAAAAAAAAAAAACGAACTTTCAGAAAAATAGTTGAATTTCCAAGTAAAGAAATTACTTTTCAAATCAAATGATGAACGTTGAACTGCAATACTTAAATTTTCAATTGCAAAATAAATTTTCAACCAAAAACAATGTTTTTTGAAGAAAAAAATAGTTTAATATTTAAACAATAAAAGGAACTTACAACAATGCACTTCAACTTTCAACCAAGTCGCTGAATTATTCTGAAATTTGTATGAAATCATACCCTCCAAATAAAATCTTGCATTCTAATTACGTTTCGAAACTCTAAATCTTTGAAATTTAAAAGTAAAGTTTCCCACTGCCAAATCCCCACATGGGGATTTATATAGGAAATTCCAGAAAATTTGTTTTTCGTTTCAAATGAAAAATTTTATCAAATGATTACGAGATTTGTATCATATCCTTGTAATAAACTCTTGCATTTAAATTATTTTTAAGAAAATGAAAATCGTCGAAATTCGAAAGTAAAGTTTTCTACTCCCTAATCTTCACATGGGAATTTATATAGGAATGTCCACACAATTTGTTTCTCGTTTAAAATAAAAAATTTTATCAAATTATTCTGAAATTTGTATCATATCATACCCTCGTGATAAAATTTTGCATTTAAATTACGTTTAAGAAAATCTGAATCTTCAAAAATCAAAAAGAAAGTTTCCCACTACCAAATCCCCATATGGGAATTCATATAGGAATTTCCAGAAAATCTGTTTCTCGTTTTAAATAAACAATTTTATGAGATTATTGCGAGATTTGTATAATGCCCTTGTAATAAAATCTTGCATTTAAATTACGTTTAAGAAAATCTAAATCTTCGAAATTCGAAAGTAAAGTTTTCCGCTTCCTAATCCTCACATGGGAATTTATATTATAGGCATTTCCAGAAAATTTGTTTCTCATTTTGAATAAAAATTTGTATCAAACTATTACGAGATTTGTATCAAATTATACCCTCCAAATAAAATCTTGCATTCAAATTACGTTTTTGAAACTCTAAATTTTCGAAATTCAAAAGTAAAGTTTCCCAATGCCAAATCCCCATATGGGAATTTATATAGAAATTTCCGGATTTATATTGAAATTTCCATTTGTTAACAAAAAATATTTTTTTTTACCTTTATCAACTGTATTATTTAAAAAATACTTGGAAGCTTATCACTTACTAAATAAAAATAATTCATTTTGAAAAAAAATACGGCCTTTAGAAGGAATTTTACATGAAACTGATATTCTGCAATTTTCTGGGGCATTTTCCAGACACAATACAAGAAGGTTGGGGGTGTCATAATTACAAGTTAGAACGTGGAAATTGTTTCTTAAACATCTCATAGGAAGTGGCTGAACTTTAATTTACAGAAAGTTAATAACAAGTAGTTCTCGTTTCTATATTTTCGAAAACCAAGCTTTTCCACTTAAAACACTATGATAATTTCAAAAGTCCGAAGGCACGGGTTGATTTTGATCGATTAACAAAAAAGTAGCGAATTTCTTTGTCGGAAGTCCAACAAATAGGGCTCGCGGGTGAGGTCCCATCACCTATCCCTCGTGAAGACCCTTATTCCACGAGACCCCCATCCCTCGGGACCCAATAAATCCCTGCGGAGCCCCCTTATCACAGGAGACCCCACCCAACCCACAGGAATGAAAGTATCCCTTGGAACCCCCCGTACGACAAAGGACCCCCCTTAACCCTCGGAATCTAACCTGTATATCTGGACCCTCTTTGTCCCACGGGACCCTTCCTATCTCTCGGGAGTTATTTATTTCCAGGTACATCAAAAGGGCATAAATGGCAAAACAGTCCAAAAAATAAAACCCAACAATTTTCAACTCTAAAATAATAATTATTACAATCAGGTTTCTTATGATTCTTATATCAAAGATATTTAAAATATTCTGGAAAATATATGTAGGAAACACATTTTTCAAGGTACAAAACAAGGATCTTCTTACATTTTTGGAAACCGGCGCAGGAGAGTCATATCCTCAGTCTGATGAAGATGGCCAGGACGGAAAAAAAAAGGTTTTGAAAAGTTGCACACATTTTTAGACTAATACGATATTGTAAATCCGATAAACGTTCCCGTTAAGAAGACTGTAGGTTAAATTTTAATGATGCTTATTAAGTATGCCATAGTTAATACGCTTTATTTTGCTGCTGTCGTCAATCTTTTTATGATAATTAATTGCATTTTTGCGAGACCTATAATTCCTGGCACACGTTATTTAATTGACAAGTTGTTCAATCCATCTCACTGTACCACTTTTCATAGATTGTGCACGGATTGCGGTAGTAATATCTGTACATTTACGCGTTCGGACAAAGCCAAAAAATGCAACCTATGCAATATTGAAGTAAACGTGAAAAGTTCATCTTACAAAGATTTCTTTGTTACTCTCGATTCCCCATCACAGATTGTTTATTTACTGGAACGATGGTAAATTATATCGGCGTTTTGTCAATACCGATGGTGTACCTCTTTTCGAAAGTTCAACTTATTTCATATGGCCCATATGCATTATGATAAATGAATTGCCCATTCATGTTTAGAACGAACGAAACAATTGTTGTTAGCTTGTGTTTCGGTAGAAATAAACCGAATATGAATGTTTTTTTAGAGCCCTTTGTAAACAATATGAACAAATTAGCGACCGAAGGAATCAACTGCAACAAACATAATGAAGAACAAAAAATTAAAGTTTTCACGTTAGTTTGCTGCGTCGATTCCGTTGCAAGAGCTCCACTGCAGGGTCTTGTACAGTTTAATGGCAAATTTGGGTGCAATTGGTGCCTTCGCAGTGGCCTGTGGGTTGTAAAAGAAGGTCAAGAAACGTCTGCGAGTGACAAATATCCTTTAATGGAAACAATTTAACATACTTTATGGTTTTGTTCCTGACAGTTTGCATTTTGTTGAGGGTATAGCTAAGCAAATTTTTAATATTTGGTTTGGAAATAAAAAAGAATCGTCATGTTTCCTTACGAAGCATGAGATTGATGAAATAAATGGGCTTCTAGATTCTATTCAGGTTCTACATCAAATTGGGCGACTTACTCGACCTTTAAAAGACAGGGAATTCTGGAAAGCTGCGGAGTGGGAAAATTGGACACTTTTTTATAGTGCACCCATTATTGCATTGTATTTAGACAAAAGATACGCCATATATTGGCTTAAGTTTGCTGAAACGTTATACATACTTTTGAAGTCAGAAATTTCAATTTAAGATCTTAATAAGGCTAATCAATTACTATTCGAATTTGTTAGTGAAATGGAAGTTTTGTGCACCAAGCGTTTTAAATTGGGGATCATTATACGTGCACTCTGCATTTGCGTTCAAATCGGCTAATTGTAATTTATTAAAAGTAGTTAATGCTGCTAAAGAGGTGCACCATCAAATCTGCCGTCACATGACTTTGCATAAAAGCTATATCGTCTTAGAAAATCGAATCTTTTCTTTTGCGTCATTGGAAACTCAAAACTTTTGCAACCAGTTAGGTACATCAGTAATTCAAAAAAGCAACAAACTGTTTGGACCGAGATATTTCGGTATTTCATCAGTTGTAGGATCAGACTGGACTTAAAACTTGCATCTTTCAAAGCAGGCACACTCATATAAAAAAATGGTGAAAGATGGGTGCTTATACCTCTCATCCACGAAAGAAAACAAACCCTCAGACAATACGTTCGTACAGCTTAATAATGGTTGTAACGTTTAAATTAAACGTTTTCTTGTTCATCGAGACACTGATAAGGATTTTGTAATATTTCGTAAAGTTACTACACGGAAAGCGTTTGGACAGCAGTAAGAAATGATATGCAAAATTACTTCAATTAGTGTAATCAATTTTGCAGTACCGACATACATTATTGAAACTGAATGCGTGTACATACAGTTGCGGTATCAGGAGTAAATTTGTTCAGTTCCTAATCTATGTTCTCACTAGGTACTTTATAAATGACATACGTCATTCATGAAATGGTAATCCTATTCGTAGCTCTTTTGGGAAAAATTGAAAAAATTCTCGAGAAATCCTCGCGAAATTTCCGGACGAGGAGAACACGAGGAAATAAAATAATAAATTAAGAAAAACTTCGCGGATGTGCTTTCGTAATAGTTCGCAAATCCTTATGCTACAGTATCACTTAAGCTCAATACCTGCGGAAAAAACTGTAATAAGTGTTATTTCAGTCTCAAGTTCGAAAGAAAAATTTAGTACGATATAGCAGGCTGTGTAGCTAAACTTTTTTGAGAACACATAATTTTCTTGTACCCAAAATTCTTTAATAACTGGGAATTGTTTAAGCTTTTAAGACTACTCGAGCTCGGCTAGGCTCGATCGAGTACCGAGCTGCGAAGTGTTTGCACAACCCTACAATGTTTGAAAATGTTATTTTTCCAATTCGAATAGAGCACTGATACATTCGTTTTTTATTAATAATAATATAAATTAGGAACAGCGCAAAGATATTAAATGTCGCTGACCACCATATGCACATATACTTTTGCAATATCATTAGTTAATATAGCTATTTGTTCATTCTGAAATTCTACCATTATTTGCAACATACCACAAGAATTGTAGTATAAATTTGCCGTAAAAACTGTTTGTACTGTCGTTTATTCTAACTGAGTATCTGAATACACTGTCATTTATTCTGAGTACCTGGGTCCACTATAAAATGATGCAATTTTACATTAAAACCGTTTTGTAATTGAGCATTAAAATTACTAGAACGTTCATTTTTTTGCCTGAGGACATATATAAGCAACTGCTTTTGCTATCTTCTCATATGAAACTGTTCCTTTAGGGAGGTTTAGTTTTTCTAACCACAATGCATGCACTCTGGATGGAAAACCAACATATCGATTTCTTTGGTTTCAAGAGTCTTTTTTTAGCCATTTTTTACCAATTTTTCTGCAAAAATTGTTAACGTTAAATGAAGAAAAAGGAAGAACATGATCTTTTAAAGTTAGAAAACTGTACTTCAAACTAGTATGTCGACATATTTGGTAATTACACCCTTGACTGCGTGTATCACATTTAATAAATCTCCATTTACAAATTCGAAGGAATAAGCGTCAAAAACACCAATCAAGAACACTTTTCGCTAAGTGTCCTAGCAATAAGTCCACATTAAATGTCATTGACGTCTTAGAGTACACAATTTCGGCACGAGCAACGAATTCGTGCAATAGTTTATCAGCTAAATCAAGTTCATGAATTTTTATTTTTTGTTTTGTTAATATATAAAAAGCCTCTACAAACAAAGCCCACTGCATGAAAAGGTGGTTTGGCAATATGTTTTGAAGTACCACTATAATGTAAACAAGATTCCAGTTATCCCATTCACGGGCTTTCCAAAACTCTTTTTCTGAAAATGCCTGAGTTAGTCTAATAATCTGCTGAGTTTCTTTGATATTAGTAATAAGTTTACCAGTTAAAGAGATAATTGATCAAGAAAAAAATCCAGTCTTGTTTTTATTGCCAAAACAGGCAGTTGGTAAATTGTTTAGCAACTCCAGAGGCACAGTGCAAGGATTCGACGACATAACCATTCATAATGTAATAACAAATCAGATGTATCAATAGAGATGGACATTTAACTCAAAAAACAGGCTTTTCTGAAGTAGCAGATCGTGGATTTTCAAAATTATTGCGTACCCCCTCACCGGGGCGAAGACACAGGCCGCAGCCGTATGAGCCATTACATTGAGTAAATACTTTCAGGGACGCACGAACGACAGAGTCGACATAGCAACTTAAAGAAAAAACTTTAATGCAAATCTGCACCCCTCTTATGATACTCTGAACTTCTTTGCTCGAAATTTCGTTCATTGTTCAACAAATAGCTCAACGAATACGTTCATGTTAGGTTTATCTTTTCCGAACCAAAGTACCTCATTTAGCATTAGCAAAATAGTACAAATGGAGTAAGTTGAACACTTGAACGAGGGTGCTCCATCCCGTGCAGAAATCGCCATATATATTACCGATTACCGACTAGGG
>CAKNYM010045721.1:126451-158274 GCA_932195095.1 Andricus curvator | reverse complement strand
AAAATTTTCAACTCGATGTGGCTATTCGTGTGAAAATAAGTTTACAAATAAAAAAAGTGTCGGTGAGGTAGGAATCCGCTCACGTGACCCACTCGTCACATGGCCAGCGAAACAAGTGTAGATTTTTTTTATTTCGTTTTTTATCTCCCAGAAAAAATTTTTCGTATACTTCCCGTCAGTTGGATTCAATACACAGAGGTATAAGAATGAAAAAAAATTTAACTTCAAAATTGTATTGTTATAAACAAATTTTATTAACAAATAATCGACATTAGGGGTTATTCTTCTTCAAAGTATATTTCTTCTCTTAAATTGCATTCTTTCATCGTGAAGATGAAACGTGGTCATTAAAATTTAAGATTGAATCTTACTAATTAATTCTATAAACAAATTATACAAACAAATGTACATCGCAGACATTTATAGGCACAAACAAATCGTTTTTTATTCTAGTCTTGTTGAGATTATATTACGAATTATGTTTTCTAAAAAAATTTCACCATTCATCAATATTTGTTTATTTTATAAACGAATTATATAAAAAATGCACATTTTAGACGTTTTCAAATGAAAAGAAATCAATTTTTGTTCTAATCTTCTTTCAATTATATTTCCAATAATGTTTTCTGACACAATTTTGCTATGCATTATTATTTATTCTTTTTATAAAAAAATTGCACATTTTAGGCGTTTTTAAACAAAAAGGACTTGTTTTTTTTCTGACCTTGCTGAAATTATATTGCAAGTTATGTTTCCTGAACATGTTTCGCTATGCATTAATATTTGTTAATTTTATAAACAAATTCACATATAAGGCGTTTTTAAGCGAAAAGAAATAGTTTTGTCTTCTGATCTTGTTGAAATTATAGGACCAATGATGTTCTACAGAAAAAAGTTACCAAGCATCGCTAATCGTTTATTTTATAAACAAATATACATTGCAGATATTTATAAGGAGGGAGAAATCGTTCTTTCTTTTATTATTTTCGAAACTATATTGACAATGAATTGTCTAAATGAAATTTTGTTATGCCTCACAATATGTTCATTTGATAAACAAATTAGGTAAAAAAAATGCACATTCTAGGTGTTTATAGGCAGAAAAATCGTTCTTTCATCTAGTTTTCTTAAAATTATATTGTGAATGATGTTCTTCGACAAAATATTGTGATATAATGGAACTCGTATATATTATAAACAAATTATTGCATACAATATACACATTGTAGGCCTTTATATGCAGAAAAACATTTTTCTTTCTGATAGTATTGTTGAAATTATATTGCTTATAAAATTAACAACTAGCGAAAAATGGCAAAATGTTTTCTGAAAACATCATTGTCAATGTAATTTAAAAAATAATACAAGAAAAGACGATTTTTTTTCTTAAAAACGCATAGAATGTGCATTTTTTTATATAATTTGTTTATAAAATAAACAAATAATAATATATAGCAAGTTCAGAAGAAAAAACGATTTCTTTTTGATTAAAAATGCCTAAACTGTGTATTTGTTTCTATAATTTATTTATAATATAAACAAATATTGATGGGTGGTAAAATTTTTTCAGACAATATCATTGGTAATATAATTTCAACAAGACTAGAAAAAAAAACGATTTGTCTCTACCTATAACTGTCTGCGATGTACATTTTTTTATATAATTTTGTTATAGAATTAATTATTATTAACATCTAATCTCAAATTGTAATGGTCACGTATCATCATAACGATGAAAGCAAACACTTTTAGAGTGAAAATACACTTTTAAGACGAATATCCCCTAATGTCGATTATTTGTTAATAGTATTTGTTTATGACCATTTTCTTCGCAAGATAACAATTTTTTTCTTTTTTATACCTCTGTGCATTAAATCCAAGTGACGGGAGGTATAAGAAAAACTTTGTCTAGGAGATAAAAAATGAAATTAAAAAATCGACACTTTTTGCTGTTTCCATTAACATAAAAATTGAATAAACAAACAAATAAAAAATCTACTCTCAACATGTTCTGAAAAATTGATTTTTCAATTTGAAAAAAAAAATCTAAAATCGGTGCATTGCGTTCTAAATGTAATTTTGGACTTCGTTTTTTGATTTCACCTCACTATGGGGTGAGCCGAAAAAAAATTGAAATTAAAAACAACCTAATAACACTAAAACATTTCACTTTTCGTCCCTTATAACCTATGTGAAGTTTTAATTAGATTGAACAATAACTTGAGGCTCCACGGAGCAAAAATAAGTTTTAAAAATTCTTAATTTTCATAGTTTTCAAAAATAGGTCATATTAATTTTTTCGTCTACTACATAATATGTCCAATTTTCAAAAATCTTGTGAGATTTCAATATTTTCAGTTCTGATAGAACGAAATATCATTTCTATAAACCTCGAAAAACTAAAATAATTTCTAAAAGCTTTGCAAACTATCTTAAAATTTTGCTGAGCCTGTAGTTATTTGAGCTTTATAAAAACTATATTTTGTCCTACCAAAACTGAAAATATTGAAATCTGCAAGATTATCGAAAACTGTGCGTGTTATGTAGATGACGACAAAAAATTATATTAGTGATTTTTGCAAAACTCTGAGAATTACAAATTTTTTTATCTTCATTTAACTCAGGATGTGGCTATTTTTCTCTTTGCTCAAAAAATTTTTAGGATAATTGGAAAAGATTCTTGAATTTATTTTGGTTTTTTGAGGTTCATACAAATTATATTTTGTTCTGCCAAAACTGAGGATATTAAAATTTCACAAGCTTATTGGAAAGTGGCCATATTATGTAGTGTAAGAATAAAAGTTTTTGGTGTGTGAACTCTTTTTTGTATTAAAAAACTTTTTAGATCGTGTGCCAACAATTTTAAAAATGTTTATTTGTTTTTGAAATACTGTATTTTTTGAAATATTAAGTATTTTTTACTTTTGTTGTTGTGATATAGAACATTTTTTTATAACTTTTTGATATTTCGAAAAAAAATGTTGTTTATTATTAAAAATGACAATAATTTTTCAAAGTTTTGCAAAAATAAAGTGTTAAAAGATTAAAGTGTTCATGTATAATAATATTATCACTGAAAAATCGTGAAAATGACACAGCACGCGTATTTAAAGAGACAGATAGCAAAAATAGTAATTTTTTTTAGATTTTTAGAATTAAAAATACTCATTTTTGACGAAAAACACTAACATAACATAACCTATAAATTATCCAAATTGCAAATCTTAATCGAAATTGAATTATTTTTGTTCAAAATAACGTGAATATAACCTGAAACTGTTAATAAATTCAAAATCTTGTTCGAACTATAAATAATTATGTTTTGAAGTGAAAATTGTTTGTGTAAAACACTAACGTAACCTTAAATTGTTAAAAATTATGAATCTTCAAAATTTACTAATTTTTGTTTAGAAATTTTAACTTCCGGTAGAAAAAACGCCAACAAAACGAAAAAAAGATAGTTGTTTCAAATTTCTAATCTTTGAAATCTAATAATTTTGTATTAAAAATACCCATTTCCGTTGTTCAATGCTAACATAACCTTAAATTGTCGCAAACTGGGAATCCGGATGATTTTATAGTAGAATTCTTCTTTTTTTGATATTTAGTTTGAAGTTGATGATTTTTTTATTAACAATAGCAACTTTTGACGAAAAACATTAACATAACGCAACACAAAATTTTTATTGTTGTTTCCTCTTTACAAAAACCGATTTCCGGTGAAAAATGTCAACATAACCGAAAATTGCTCAAAAATTGTAAATCTTTTTTTAAATCTATACCAATTTCCGGTGGAAGACCTTAACATAGTCTTAGATTATTCCAAAATTTAAAATCGGATTTGAACTCTGATGATAACTATTTATTTTATTAGGCTTATTTGTTTATTTATTTTCAAGGTTATATGAATATAATTTCCCTACGATTCTGAAGAAAATTCAAAAAGATTTTTGAAAATTTCAGATATGTCAAATCAAAATTTCAACAAAAAAGTCAACCTTCGAACAAATAGTTGAATTTTCAAACAAAAAAGATTAATCTTCAACCAGCTGTATTTCTACAGAAGAAAGATTAAATATTTTCCTAAAAGAAGAATTTTCTACAACACAGTTTAATTTTTAACTCAAAAATATGAATTTTCAACGAAAAATTTACTTTTCTACCAAGAAGATTAATTTTATACCAAAAAAGATTAATTCTCAACGAAAAATGTAATAGTTGATACTTCAATCCAAAAATATTTCACTTTTAAATAGAAAAAAAAGTTGAATTCATGAAAAAAACGAGTTTTCAACAAAATAGTTGCATTGTTAAGCAAAAAGATGAATTTTCAACCAAGAAGACTAATTTTCCTACCAAAAAGGACAAATTTTTAACAAAACAGTTAAATTTTTAACCAAAGAGATGAATTTCGACCTAAAATGATCAATTTTCAACCAAACAAGTGAATTTTTAACAAAGTACTTTAACTTTTATCCTAGTAGTTAAATGATTAATAAAAAAAGATAAATTCAAAACGTAAAATATAATATTTGATATTAAAACTTAAAAAGATTATAATTTCAAATCGAAAATAGTTAAATTCATCAAAAATTACGAATTTTGAACAAAATTGTTGAATATTCAACTAAAAAAGATTTTTTAATCAAGGAAAACATTATTTTAGGCAGATTATAATTTGAAGGGAAGAACCATTTTTAATAAGAAATAAAAATCTCTAATAACTATTTATTTTTAAACTTTCTTTGTTCATTTCCTTTGAAGTTCTATAAATATAATTTTCGTAGGTTTCTCCAAAAAATTCAAAAACATTTTTGAATATTTCGCAGATATGTCGAAGAAGTATCTAGAAAATTAATAAAATTTTTTTTATTTTACAGGATTTTACCAAATTAAATAAATTTGATTTTGAAAGATTTTTAGGACTTTTTGAAGCTTGAAAGAAAATTAAAAATATTTTATCAATTGAAAATTAAATTTCAATTCAAATATTCCCAGGAATCTTGAGAACAGTTTTTTATTATTTTGAAACCTTCACTAAATATTCCAAAAAAACTTCCAAATTATATTCCGAAATTTTTAAAAATCTACATTTTATTTTAAGTTTTTTGAAATCTTTTCAAATTCCTAATTTCTAAATATATTTAAAAATGATTCGAATCCTTCCTAAAACTTTGAAAACATTCTGCAAAATTAAAAATGTTTCCTGAAAATCTTCCAAATTCTCTTTTGACAATTTTGAAAATCTTTTGGAAAGTTTTGAAAACTTTCTAAATATTCTCTTGAAATAAAGTAAAATATACAATTATTTGCAATTTTACCAAAAATCTTAAGAAAGTTTTTGTATTCTCTTGAAACCTTTCATAATTGTTTAAAAGCTTCTAAGCTTTTCGTTCCAAATCTTCAAAAATCTCTTTTTTTTTAATTTTCCGAAATCATTTCAAGTTTAAAAATAATATTGTATGTATTTAAAACTTTGGAAATCTTTCCTGATGTTTTAAAAATCTTTTCGAATGTTCTCTAAAAATTAATTATTCAAAGTAACGAATCACTTTTAATAGATCTCTTTTTAAATTTTAAATTATTTTCAAAATTTCTTAGAATCTTTTCAAATTCTTTCAAATTAGAATCAAATCTTTTAAAATATTTTCCTAAAATTAATTTACCTAAATAAAAAATCAATTTAAATTTTGCCTAGAATCTTAGGGAACAATTGAAAATTGTATTTCAAAATCTTGAAAAATCTACATTTTGTTCAAAATGTCTTGATATCTTTTCAAATTTGAAATAATTTTTTAATATTTTCAAAACTTCTAAAACTTTGAAATATTTTTTGAAATAATTCGAAGTTTTTTAAATAATAAAATTAATGTACCGACAATGTATACTCTTCATAAACTGAGATATTTTGTGCTTACAAACAACTTTTGAAAGATAAAAACAATTAAAGAAACAACCCTCTTTCGCTATTTAAAAAAAAATATTAACTCTAAATCTATTTCAAATTGAACGCATTATTTTGTTTCAAAAAAAATCTCAAGTTTGTCGAGAATTGCGTTCTAAAATTTATTTTCAACCTCATTTTGTTTCACTTCGTTTCACTGTAGTGTCCTATATAGATTTTACCCAAAGTCATCAAAATTCTTTTTGTTTTCATGCATTTTTCCGTATTTTTATCACCATGAAAATTTTTTAAACAAACTGTATTTTTTTCGAAAACCAACCAACATTTTTTGTCTCAAAAATACTTGTAGCGCCAATATTATTAAATATATTAAGCGTATTTATGAAAAAGATTTGTTTAAATATTTGTAATATTGTTAAAGTGTTATTAAACAAAAAATTACCGTTCTGAAATCGGCCTCACTCTCACAGCAACTTTTATGTTGGCCATATCTTCATTCTCTGGATCACAAGAACCATAATCATTGACACTATTTTAAATCCATTGATGCAGTTTTCCACACAATCACTAATTAACTATCGTCACTTTTCGATGATAATTATAAATTTATTTAAAAATTTGAATGATATTTATCGTATTTATATGTATTTTAAAATTAAATATAAAAAAATTATTATAAATAAATAGAAAATAAGTTAATTAATGTGCTCTGGTGTGCATACATTGTACAGCCTTTCACATTAATTGTTTTCAATTTTAAATACATAGTAGTGAAACACAGAATGTCTGCAATTCTCCAGGATGAATTAAATCTTTTAGGATTAAATTATTGTTTAATTCAAATTTTAAAAATGGAACTCTACTCTGAAACTCTTGGTTTCAATGTACTCTTTTGCTTTTTGCTTGGATACTCATTAATGTCCGTGATTTTAGTTCTGTTTAAGTCTCATATTACAGTCACACGCTCGCCGGTTGTACCCGTATTTTTAGAACGATTCAAAGCACATTCTGCCTGGATATAGAAAAGAGGCTGAAAAGTCTTTGGCGCCATATCTCTCGAAACTGTCACTGAAAATCAGATTTAAAAATGAATTTTGAAATTTTTATAAAATATACTACAATTAATATATTATTATGTATATTTATAACTTAATTTATTATATTTGACACTGAAAATATTATAAAATTAATACTACAATAATATATGAATATTATTTTCCAAACTGATGCGAAATTAACAGCAGAGCGAATTTCAAACTTCGCGCGCAAATATCGGCGGGACAGTTTGCGCGCGAAATTCAAAAACGTCAATCTCATTTTCTTAATTAAAACACGTAACGATATTAAATTGATGTTATCGAAGAAATTGAATGACTTTACCCGACGTGTTTGATAAAAGGGAAGGTCGCGGTCGAATATGCAAAAACAAAGAATATTTAAAACAATGTTTTTATGTAGATATATTATTTGTTTGAAAGTGAGAAGTGAAAGTCGCGGGTGCACCGGATGGGTGCACGTGTGATACTGCTGAGATGAAAATACCGAGCGCTAAGCAAGTCGAGTCCGAGACCGTCTTTTGCTGACTTTACCCCACCTCAAGAACAGCTGAGATCTTTTAGGCATTGGGGTCTCCGGGACCCCGTTTGGGTGTACTTCTCTTTTTTCGCCTGGATATTCATAGATCGCATAGACCGAGAGCAAGAGGTTCCTCACTTACAATTAGGTTCTCTATGTGTATGTACGCAAGGGTCACATCTTATATGTATTCCAATTTAGACATTAGGATGGTCCAAAAATGGATTGGAATTTTTTTTTCGAATTTTCATGCATATCGCCCCAAAATTTCTTCGAATCCACACAGAAATTAATGCATGAAAAAAAAAATTATATTTAGGTTCTGTAAGCTCCATGGAGTTTAGCACGTATTTCCTATAACGAAAAAAGGCCTTTTTGTCAATTTTATTCAGAATCGTCAATATTAGACAAAAAATTGTGTTTTGCGAGTTTTTAACGCTAATTATGATTTTTGATGCGATTTTTTCAATGCAAATTGTTTACGAATAATTAGAAGTTTACGTAAACCGTTTGAACAATTTATTATTGTTTTTAGCAATTTTCTCTTAGAATACACTTTTAACAAGTCGCGGTTTATTCTGAAATATTAAAATTTTTGTCCGCTTAGAGTGAGTTGCTTAATGGTCCAATTTAATAAATATAATTGTTTAAACTAATTATTTTTCTTTAAATTAATTATTATTGTTTATAACTACCTTCTCATATAGTAATGCTAGATAGTTGCGGATTATTCTGGAATTTTCCACATTTTATCAACTTTTCAATCAAAGTGAGATAATAATTAATTGCATTTAACAAAGATGATTGTTTAAACAATTGATTATTATTTTAAATAATATTATCTTTGAATAATGCTAGAAAGTTGCGGTTTTTTCTGAAATTTTCCACTTTTTATACACTTTTAACTTGAAGCCAGATAAAAATTGATAAAATGAAAGAAAAATAATTCTTTAAACAAATTATTATTGTTTACAACCCCCTTCTCATATGGTAATGCTAGATAGTTGCAGTATTTTTTTAAATTTTCCAATTTTTGTCAACTTTTCACTTAGATTGAGGTGATAATTAATTCATGTTAACAAAGGTGATTGTTTAAACAATTGATTATTATTTAAAATAATATTTTCTTTCAATAATACTAGAAAGTTGCGGTTTTTTCTGAAATTGTTCACTCGTTGTCAACTTTTCACTGAGAGTGAGGTAAGAATCAATTTATGTCAACAAAAATAATTATTTAAACAATTGATTGTTATTTTAAATAATTTTATCTTTGAATAATGGTAGAAAGTTGCGGTTTTTCGTGGTATTTTTCACTCTTTGTCAAATTCTCACTTAGAGTGTGGTAATAATTAATTTATGTCAACAGAGATAATTGTTTAAACAATTTATTATTATTTTAACTAATATTATCTTTGAATAATGCTGGAAAGTTGCGGTTTTATCTGAAATTTTCCACTTTTTATTCACTTTTAACTTGAAGCCAGATGAAAATTGAAGAAAAATGATTGTTTAAACAAATTATTATTCTTTACAACCGCCTTCTCCTATGGTAATGCTATATAGTTGCAGTTTTTTGTTAATTTTCCAATTTTTGTCAACTTTTTACTTAGATTGAGGTAATGATTAATACACGTTAACAAAGGTGATTGTTTAAACAATTGATTATTATTTTAAATAATATTGTCTTTGAATACTACTAGAAAGTTGCGGTTTTTTCTGAAATTTTTCACTCTTTGTCAACTTTTCACTTAGACTGAGGTAAGAATTGATTTATTTTAACAAAAATTATTGTTTAAACAATTGATTATTATTTTAAATAATATTATTTTTGAATAATGTTAGATACTTGCGGTTTTTCCTGGAATGGTCCACATTCTGGTCACTTTTAACTTGCAACCAGATAAAAATCATAAAATTTGAAAAAAATTATTATTCAAACAAATAATTATTATTTATAACTACCTTCTCCTATAGTAATGCTAGATAGTTGCGGTTTTTTATGAAATTTTCCAATTTTTGTGAACTTTTCACTTATATTGAGGTAATAATTAATTTATGTCAACAAAGATGATTGTTTAAACAATTGGTAATTATTTTAAATAATATTATATTTGAATAATACTAGAAAGTTGCGGTTTTTTCTGAAATTTTCCACTTTTTAGTCTCTTATGACTTGGAGCCAAATAAAAATTGATAAAATTAAAGAAAAATAATTGTTTAAACAAATGATTATTGTTAGTTAGCTGCAGTTTTCTCCTTAATTTTTCAATTTTTGTCAACTTTTCACTTAGATTGAGGTAATAATTAATTTACGTTAGCAAAGGTGATTTTTTAAACAATTCATTATTATTTTAAATAATATTGTATTTGAATAATACTACATAGTTGCGGTTTTTTAAAAATTGTTCACTCGTTGTTAACTTTTCACTTAGAGTGAGGTAAGTATTAATTCATGCCAACAAAAATGATTGTTTGAACAATTGAATATTATTTTAAATAATTTTATCTCTGAACAATGCTAGAAAGTTGCGTTTTTTTCTGAAATTTTCCACATTCTGTTCACTTTTAACTTTCAACCAAATGAAAATCATGAAAGATTAAAAAAATTATTATTTAAACAAATTATCATTGTTCATAACTACCTTCTCCTATAGTTATGCTGCATAGTTGAGGTTTTTTCCGAAATTTTCCAATTTTTATCAATTTTTCACTTATATTGAGGTAATAATTAATTTATGTAAACGAAGATGATTGTTTAAACAATTTATTATTATTTTAAATAATATCGTCTTTGAATAATACCAGAAAGTTGCGGTTTTTCTGAAATTTTTCAATTTTTGTCATCTTTTCACTCACAGTGTGGTAATAATTAATTTATGTCAACAGGGATGATTGTTTAAACAATTGATTAATATTTTAACTTATATTATCTCTGAATAATGCTGAAAAGTTGCGGTTTTTTCTGAAATATTTAACTTTTTGTCCACTTTTCACTTAAAGCGAGAAGAAAATCTTTAAAATTTAACAAAAATAATGATTTCAACAAATTATTATTGTTCATAACAAACTTTTCCTATAGTATGCTAGATAGTTGTGGTTTTTCTGAAATTTTTCACTTTTTCTCAACTTTTTACACAAAATGAGGCAATAAATTATTCATGTTAACAAACGTAATTGTTAAAACAATTTATTATTATTATAAAGAATATAATCTTTTAATAATTCTAGAAAGTTGATTTTTTCTGAAATATTTACTTTTTTGTTTACTTTCCACTTAGAGAAAGATAGAAATTGATGAAATTTAACAAAAATAATTATTTGAACAAATTATTATTGTCACTTCAAGTCAGGTAATAATTAATTCATGTGACCGAACATGATTGTTTAAACAATTTATTATTATTTTAAGTAATATTATTATTGTTTATTTTATTATTATTGAATAATGCTAGAAAGTCTATGTCTGTAGATTTTTAGTCTGTTAGCACGATAACTTTCGAAAGAATTGACATATTGGCTTTGCCTTTGGTATACTCTCCTAAAATAAAGGTCAAGTTCGTTAGCCATTTTCGAATTAGAATTCAAAAAGTTACAGCATTTTCAAAATTTTTGAGACCACTTTCTTTCAAGATTCAAAAATTCTTCCTACGATTTTTCGTAGTTTTTGATTTCTCACTTTTTGATAGGACGCGTAGTTTTTATATTATTCGTAAAAAACAACATTAAAAATAAAAAAATTTCATTTCTGGACAAACGACACAAGCTAAGAAAAAAACAATTAGAAAAAAGTTGTTTTTCCAAAAAAGAGCTATGAATTTATCACTTATTATTTGTTGATACGATGCGTAGTTTTTGTTTTAATCGTGAAAAATAACAATAAAAATAAAAAAATTAAATTTTTAGAAAAACGACTTAAGGTATGAAAAAAAATTATGAACCAAAGTTATACACCCAAAAAAGATCTATAAATTTGTCATTGAACATTTTTGAATGGAACAGGCAGTTTTTGTTTTAATCGTAAAAAAATATTTAAAATAAAAATTCCTTTTTTTAAATGACACATGACGAGTACATTTTTTTTAATTGTGAAAAATAAGACTGAAAATAGAAAAATTAAATTGTTGGAAAAACGACACGAAACACGACAAAAAATGAAGAGACAAAAGTATTTCAAACAAAAAGGATCTAGAAATTTTTTATAAGAATACATTAGAAATAAAAAATGAAATTGAAGCTCGTGATATGGCATGAAGAATTGAAAAAAAAATACAATTCGCTATGTTACATTTTTCTTATGGTACGTTTTCCCAAACAATGGTCAGATTTTTTATTTTCCTTTTGTAAAAAAATTTTAGTCGTTGCTTGTATTAACAAGCATCTCATAGACAACAAAACAGTCAAGTAAGAAAATTAAGTCGTCATACATTGAAATATAATTAAGTCATGTCGTAAATAATTTTTCTTTTATTCATATAAATTAGATACAGTGGTGTTTTATACATTAGGGTATTAAAAAAAAAGCATAGTTCGATTTTTTTGCGGAAAATAGATCATTTTGTAATTATTATATTATAATTAAATAATTTTTTAAAGAATTATTATTGTTCATAACTACCTTCTTATATATCAAGGCTAGATAGTTGCGGTTTTTTCAGCAATTTGCCACTTGTGGTCTACTTGTCACTTCAAGTGAGGTAATAATTAATTCATGTGACCGAACATAATTGTTTGAACAATTTATTATTATTTTAAATAATATTATCATTGAATAATGCTAGAAAGTCTATGTCTGTAGATGTTTAGTCGTAAATCATTTTCCTTTTATTCATATCAATTAGATACAGTGGCGTTTTATACATTAGGGTATTTTTAAAAAAGCATAGTTCGATTTTTTTTGTGGGGAATAGATCATTAAGTGAGGTTTCCAAAAAAAATAATACTTTTTTTCTGCTTTCGGTCAGACCCCCTCTATTTTTCCACAAGAATAACACGGGAAAACCCTTATTTCTACGAATTTTGGACTGGAAGGCGTAATTTGAAATACAACTAGTTAAAATTATAGGGACATTTAAAAATCATTTTAGTTTTAATGGTCAAATTAAGAAGTTGCATATATCTTTGATTAACTATTGATTGTTTTAACGATTGAAATTTTTGTAAACATTTATTTTTCCATATTTCATCGCAAATTATTGCGGTACCCTCTCAGCGAGATAAACTAATTAGGCAATATAGAAAATCATTACGGTCTATTAAATTTGTTGTTAATTGTTGAAATAATTATTGATCTTTTTAATGTACCTTATGACTAGAATGAGGTAAAAAAATGTAACTTTGGACTGGAATTATGCAGAAAAGTATTGTTTTCTGTAAATTATTCAAGAAATTTAATTAGCTCCACTTATAATGACACTTCTCATTACTTACCCATAATTTTTTTTAAATTTCATTTATTCAAACACTTTCTCAGACAAAACAAACAAAATTTTCACTTTTTCTCAATATCATAAACTAATTATAGTTAATCGTTCGTTTTGATTTTAGATTTAAATTAATTAGTTCAAGTTACTCAAAGAATATCAATATTTGATATTTTGTTGAAAAAAATTGTTTGAAAAATTATGGATTAGTAATAAAAAGTGTCAACATAAAAGGAGCTAAGGAAATGTGTTCAAAAATGTGCAAAAAACAACACTTTCATACATTGTTCCAGTCAAAAGTTCAACTTCAATAATAAAAACATTATTAGTTTATCTCCTTTCGAGAGGGTACCGAAAATATCACCAAAAATAAAACTACACAAAAGTAAGTTGCACGCGTTTTATTGAAAATTACGCCTTCAAGTCTCATATTCATATAGAAATCAGGAATTTAACTATGTTATTCTTGAGGGAATATAGGGAGGTGGGGGCATCCTCTCTGATAAAAAAAGGAAAAATATGTATTTCAATTTTTTCGAGAACTTCATCAAATGAATCATTCCCACAAACAAATTCCCACAAATTGTTCCTTTTTGTGTCAAACTGTTTCCTGGATTTTCGCAGAATTAAAAAAAAAGATTTAGCGGTTTCTTGAGCCTATTTTTACAAATAATTGCTTCTTTCATTTTAATAGCTAATGTTAATGGATCATTTTAGTTTAAAACACATGTATGTATTATTTTATTTTTAGTAATAGTATATGGTTCCCCAAGGCTGAAAAGTAGTCTTTTTATCTTTATCTATCTATGATCTTAAGATAAGAGAATTACGAGAAACTATACGCATTTAAGATAGTGAAACACACGGTACTCAAGGGGCCGGTTTGATTATGAATGAAAAAGCAAGACAGCATCTCAAAGATCATGATTTTGTATCTCCCAGATTGTTTTGGACTAGAATTCTGGGAATCAGAAGATTATTTTTCATAGCGTGCTATGCCCCAGTTGATAGTGATCCGAGAGAAGTCAAAGAAGCCTTCTGTGACACTTTAAATGATACAATAAGTACTTGCGATCATGGTAAAAGAATCAATCTTCTAGGAGATATGAATGGATGGGTCGGCGTCCAACGTCAGGTTACAGATACAGAAAGGGTGCTAGGTAATTTTGGGGATCCAACACGAAAAAATTATAGCGGGGAAAAATTAATTAGCTCATGCTTAGAAAAGTGCCTATTCATTACAAATACTTGGTCTAGACATAAAATGATCCACATGTACACCTGGTATAAAGAAAATAGCCACAGTATAATTCTGCCGTCCAAACTAAAAAAGATATATAAGTGACATTTTTATGAAAAATGAGTTTTTGTATCGTTGGATTCGTAAGAGAAATCTGCGTCTAAATGTGTTAATAAAAATGATTAATTATCAATATTTATTGCAGAAAACGATTGTTTATAAATGAGGAAAGTCAAAAAAAATTTAAAAATACAACATAAAAAGATACACAAAGCACTTTGCGTCTCTTGAAATTTGTACAAGGCATATAATACGTCATCAGCATACAAATAAAAAAGAACCTAAAGAACTTTGTCTTTTTTGCCTTGTAAAAGTGACCAAGTGCGGAGCGAATTTACAAACAAAAAGAACCGCTTGCCCTTACGTATGCTTTAGACCTGTGAAATAGCTCGGGCTCTGATCGGAAATCCAAGGGAAATAAGTCGCGGATAGATTCGGCTATACACTAGCGACGATCGTTCGGGTAAGTTCGGGACAGCCGCTGAACACACAGTGTCCCTTATTAATGCTTTGTTGTTGTATTTTGAGGCCGTGCTCGAGCTCTTTGATAAAGGCTATCTATCTAGGTTATTCAAAATTTGATTCGAAATTAGAGTTCTTTAGACAAACAGTTTTCCTCGATTTTCTCAGTTCGAGTGAGATTGGACTTATGTATCTTTTCAGTTTTCACGGAAGAATTGACTTCTTTATTGCGGATAAAAGACTGAGAGAACTAGTAGAAAATACAACAGTCATGAGGGGTTCTGAATGAAATAGTGATCATTACCTTCTAGTCTCCAAAATAAACTGAGCTCAGGGATGGAGAAGAAAAAGAACCAAAAAAAACGAAACAAACGCGAATCAAGATTGAAAATTTACAGAAACCGGAAGTGCGAATAGATTTTCAGAATAAGATGAACGAACGCATAGATAGGGCAACTTGGGAGGCGCTTATAAGCAATATAGATATAGAGGGCGCATGGACTATATTACGGGATATCATTATTAAAACTGCGACCGAAGTGTGTGGTACGGCGGTTGTAGGAAGAAAGTCTGGTGGTGCATGGTGGAATGATGAAATTGAGACGGGACGATAAGAAAAGAAAGAAGCGTACAAGAAAACGTTGAACAGCACAAGTCTTAGCGATGAGGAGAGAAATAGACTTGAAAGCGATTACAGACACAAAAAGAGGAAAGTTAAGCGACTAATCAAGGAAAGTAAAAATAAAATCAGAACAGAAGAAGAGAAGAAAATACAAAACGACTTTGAAGGAAGCATGAAACTATTATTCGAAGAGATAAAGGGAAGAGAAAGTTCAGAGTTTGTTATCATGAAAAACAGTAAAGGTGAAACGCTATATGATACAGACGTGATAATAGACGCTTTGAAAGACTCATTTAAAGAATTATTAGAAGGTGAAGCTATAGGACAACAGAACTGCGACACAGAACATAATGCATTAGGAAACCCTATTGAGAAAGTCTGTGTCACTGAGGTTAAATATATAATTAACAACTTGAAAAACGGTAAGGCTGCTAATCTAGACAGTATTAGCTCTGAAATGCTCAAATACGGGGGATAGAAGTAAACTTTGGGAAGTACTGAAAGAGTATGGAGACAGTGGATGGCTTCTACAAGCAATACAAACAATATATACTTGTAGCAAAGCGAGTATAAGGGTTAATTGGAAACTAAGTGACTGGTTTGATATTATGAAGGGTGTTAGACAAAGATGCGTTATGTCCTCACGTCTATTCATTATATTCATGGACAAGTGTCTAAGAATGGCCCTCTTCGACGAAGAAGGAATAGATCTCGAAACGGTAAGGGTACGGGGGGTAGCGTTCATAGATGATAAGGTTGTTATGGCAGAATTAATCGAAGACTTGCAAAGAATGTTGAGTGAACTAAATAAAAGCATGAAGAACATGGGCCTCAAAATTAACGTAAATAAAACCAAAATCATGGTATTTGAAGGAAAAGGTGAGAAAACAATGTGCAACATTGTCCTACATGATGAGAAATTAGAACAAGTTGATAAGTACGTATATCTGGGTACACGGAGAAAAATGGATGGTCAAAGTTAGAAAGTCAAAATTTACAGAGCCAGTCATTCCTTCTATATGGTCGAACGGTCCTTCCAACATTTTTTCGACATAGTCAGAAAGACTCTTATTTTATGGCCAGTCTGACGATTATAAGAACACCAGACTCACTATCAAGGATAACTAAGGTATCCCTTTCGGTATGGTCGAAACGCGGATCTATTTTTTCACTCATTTCGACCATTCCCGAAGGACTAGAAAAACCATCTCATATGCTCGATTGCTCGACGTTTGCGCGTCAATCATGCGCGTGAAAATTTAAAGGTCACCGGACAACCAAACCGTTCGCTGATAATTAGCGATAAGCAATTTTTTAAGTATTCGCAAGTATTGCTAGTGTTGTGCTCGAGGTGTTTCTCGTGTTATTCCCTGGTGTTCAGAATCTAAACGATCGTATTTGTAAGTATCTGTTTTATATAATTATGCGATAATCGAAATAGTTGATACTGTTATTATTTTTTAGGTTATATTTTAATACAAGCTTAAAGTCATTTCTGATTATTTAAATAATCACTGAATATTCTAGCATTGATTGATGCAGTTTAAACTTAATTTGTAATTGTGAATTTTACAATAAAACTTTATCTTCCAGTTGTCACCTATTCCACATTTAAATCCGTGGAAAGATAGATGGCAGGGCCTATAGCTCGTACGTGAAGCTGATGCAGAGCTGGAACTGTGGGGAAAAAATTATTCAAATATTCAGAGGTAATTATAATCAATTTTATATTTTATAGAACTTCACTTATTTGGCTGAAAATTAACGTGATTTGTTAAAAATTCGTCTTTTCTTTTTGTAGAAAATTAATCTTAATCGAAAAGGCAACTATTTGGTTAAAAATGTGCGATTTTTTTTGAAAATTGATTTTTGGGATTAAAAACTAAATGCGTCAAGTTAAAATTTAACTACTTGATTGAGAACTGACCTTTTTGTTGAAACTTCATTTTATCGGGTTGAAAATTTAATTATTTTGTATAGAAAATTCATCTATTTTGAAAATTCAACTGCTTTTTGAAAGATTCATCTTTCTTAATTTAAAATCAATTTTTTAAGAATGTCATTTTTTTAAACTTAATCTTTTCAGTTTGAAAATTTAACTATATGGTTCAAAATTTATGTAGTTTCTTACAAATTTCTTTTTTTGGTGGGAGATTCATAATTTTAGTAGAAAATTTAAATGTTTAGTTGAAAAATGAACTTTTTTAGAATTTCGCTTTTTTTGGAGTAAAAAAATTATTTCTTAAACTGAAAATTTAAATATTTTGTTGAGAATGAATTTTTTCGATAAAATTTCATATTCTTGGCTTAAAAATTCTACTATTTTATATAGGAAATTCGTCTTTTTGTCTTTAAAACTCAAAAATTTCTTTGGAAAGACAACTATGCCATAGAAAAGTTAACTTTTTTGTAAAAGATTAGTCTTTTTTTACAAAATAATTTTTTAAATGAAAAGTCTATTTCTCAAAATGAAAAGTTACCTGTTCCATTTATAATAAAAAAATTTTTTTCATATTTTAGAACTTTACTTATTTGGTTAAAAATTAATGTGGTTTATTAAAAATTCGTCTTTTCCTTATGTAGAAAATTAATGTTAATTGAAAAGTCAACTATTTGGTTAAAAATGAGTGAATTTTCTTGGAAATTTATTTTTTGGATTAAAACTAAATGTGTGAAGTTAAAATTCAACTATTTGATTGAAAACTGACCTTTTTGTTGAAACTTCATATTATCAAGTTGAAAATTCCATTATTTTATATAGAAAATTCGTCTGTTTTGAAAATTCAACTGCTGATTTTTATATATTCTTACAAATCTCATATATTTTAACGAAGTGATAATTAATGTTTTCAGAATAAACCCACAAATCTTCTGGAGAGCAGCTGAGGAAATTGTAGATGAATACCCGAACGAGAAAGCGTCGGTCTATTGCGTGCCCGAAAAACCGAAGACCAAATTCAGTAGCAGGACCTTAAACAACGGAAAGCTATTCAATAGGTACCAAAAAATCCAAAGAAAACTTGGTGGCTTAGTTGTCGAATACGATGCCGATTATGTGCAAAGTGTTGAGACTGTAGAGGATGTAGAAGGTATGTTTCTAGAAAAAATTAACAATTTTATGAATCACAGGGCTCGGATCGCGCATCTTTTTTGGCTATTTTGAAAAAGTTCGACTAATCGACTTTTCTGTTCTTCTTAGAAGTTCGCTATACTTGGTTATAATTGTAATAACAGTAAAACTTTCAGAATTGAAATTCAAAACTAGGAAAAATTGTGCTATTATAATTACCATAATTATTCTAATATCTTTCCTAAGAAACTTCCCCTTTTCTCGTTTTTGAACTGAATTAATAGAATGTGGTGAGAAAATTGAACTATTCTTGGTTGAAAGTTAATTCTTTTTGGTTAAACATTTGACTATTTGGTTGAATATCGATTATTTTGTTGAAAATTGAACTATTTGTTTGAAGTAAACTTTTTTTAACGAAAATTTAATTGTTTTGTTGAATATTTGCTTTTTTTGAATAAAGAAGTAATAGTTTTGGATTAAAAATTATTTTTTATGATAGAAAAGTATACTTTTTACATTCTCATTCTAATGAGAAGGTATTGTTTTTATGTAAAATTTGACATAGTCGGTTTTCATCAAATCTCCACGTTTTGAGACCCCCTGAGCCAGAAAAAACGGTTTTTACCAAGGTGTCTGTCTGTCTGTAGTCTGTCTGTCTGTCTGTCAGTCTGTCTGTCTGTCTGTCTGTCTGTCTGTCTGTAGCCACGATAACTTTCGAAAAAATGATCAGATTTGATTGAGCTTTGGCACACTTTTTTATGGCCGAAAAATAGAGAACGAGTTCGTTAACCAGCTATTTTGGATGAAAATTCAAAAAGTGAGCACATTTTGAAAATTTTTGAGACCACTTTTTTTGAAGATTTAAAAATTCTATGTATGGTTATTAGTAGTACGCAAAATGACGAACAAAATATTCTCATGACTTTTCGTGATAAAACAAAAATTACTGGAGTTATAGCATTTTCAAAATTCCAAAAAACAAACGAAAATGTACATTTTAAGCCGAAAAACGCACGATATGAAAAAAAGTCAGAGGGGAAAAACGTTGCTTTTTGAACACCCTATAATATTTTCATAACAACTTTTTGAATTTTTTGAAAAATAAAAAATTCAAATTTTGATCGCACAAAAAAATAATCAAAAATCAAAAATTCCTATGCAAGATACGAGAAAAGATCATTCCACCAAAATTGTGCACCCAAAAAAGATCTACAAATTTCTTATCATTCACTTTTTGATATGACGCGTAGTTTTTGTTTTATTCGTAAAAAACAGCATTGAAAATAGAAAAATCAAATTTTTAGACGAATAACACGAGCTACGAAAAAAATGACAAGAACAACATTTGTTCATCCAAGGAAAAGGTACAAATTTGTTGTAAATCATGTTTCGATAGGATGCGTAGTTTTTGTTTTATTCGTGAAAATAACATTGACAATAAAAAAAATCAAATTTTTGAAAAAACAATGCAAGGTACGAAAACAGATAAATGAAAAAAAATTGTGCATTTAAAAAAGATTTACAAACTTGTAATCAATTTTTGTTGTAAGAATATATTCAAAATGAAAAAATTAACTTTTTTGAAAAACGGCACAAGCTAAAATAAAATTTTAATGAATAAAATTTGTCGTCTAAATTATATCATTATTTTTCATTTGAAATCAAATACAAATTTAGTAATTTGTATATGAAGAACATATAACACGAAGCACAAAGTGCACGCTCAGTGTATTTACCAAATCGCACGTCGTAAATGCGTTCAAACATTTTTGTTTCTATCATACGGTGCACAGAACCGAGCGTGGAACGCAAGGTTCAAATGATTTTCAAATCAAATATCGAGCGCGAAGCGCGAGTGTCTGGATGAGAATGTGTTCCTTAAGGTCGATAGAACCTTGAGTAAAAAAAGTTCCTTTTCAGTCTAAAATAAAAACAAATTTAACAATCACTTAATATGTAGAGGTTTTGATAATTTTATAATATTTGCAAACAAACTTTTTCTTTTCATCGAAGTCGAACACGAAGTTGAAAAATCTAGAGCAACCGAGCGTAAAGCGCGATGTAGATACGCCCGAGCGCGTAGCGCGAGGTGAATACATAATTGAGCGCGAAGCGCGAGATAAATATATGATCGAGTGCGAAGCGCGAGATCCAACAGTTGCGCGCCCTAGGCGCGCTCAAACTTGCGAGCGAAGCGAGCCGCGCGCGAAGCGTGCGATGAGAATGTGCCCGCGAAGCGGGCAGATTTTTTGTGTTTAAAATCTATCTTTCTTGGTTTAAAAGTAATTTGTTTGTAGAAAACTGGATAGTGCATTAAAAAATGTGTCTTTTTGGCATGGAAATTCAACTACTTGATTGTAAATGCAACTGTTTGTACTGATTGAAATGCAACTACCTAAAAATTCATATTTTTTGTTGAAAACAAAGTATTTGTTAAAAATTCATCTTTCTAAGATGTTAATTCAACTGTCTTCTGAAAAATGCGTTTTTTTCGTATAAAAGTGTAACTCGTGTTTATTTTAGAATTCGAAAATTTGGTTGAAAATTCAAAAATTTTGTTCAAAGGGAATTTTTTTGTCAAAAATTCAAGTGCTTTGTTGAAAATTCTTTTTTCTTCAATAGGAAATTTGTAGTTCTACTTTAAGATTTATCTTTTATGATAAAAAAGTCGTATTTTGGGTTGAAAGTTCATCTTTTCTGGTTGAAAATTAACTTTTTTCTTCAATATTCGCCTCTTCTGTTTAAAAATTAAATTTATTTTTTTGTTAATGCTACTGTTTGGTTACCAATTATTGTTATATATAAAATTCACTATTTGGTTAGAAATTTATATTTTTTATTTAAAATGACTTTTTGTTGAAAATTTAAGTTACTTGTAAAAGAAACTGTTTCGTTAAAATTATTATTTTTTCGTTGAGGTTTAATTTATTTTATTTGAAAATTCGATCATGTTGTTGAAAATTAGCTTTCTTCTTGAAAAATTATCTCTTTTGATTGCAAGTTCAAGTATGTGGCTGTTAATGCAATTGATTGATTGGAAATTATTTGTTACGAAATTATAATATTTAGTTGAAAATTCATCTTTTTTGTTGGAAATGATCGTTTTAATGAAAATTCTAGTTTTTTTTGCTCGAAAATGCAACTATTTTGTTAAAGTTCAATTATTCTGGTTTGAATATTCGATCATTTGGTTGGAAATTCATTTTGTAGTTTGTAATTTAAATATTTGGCTAAAACTTCAATTACATTTTTAAAAATTCATCTCTTTTGCTTGAAAGTTTCCAGCTATTTGCTTGCAAATGCAACTGTTTGGTTAGAATTATTCTTTATTCAATTCAATTAATTGATTGAAAATTAATCTTTCGGGCTAAAAATGCAACTGTTTTCTAAAAAATTAGACTTTTGAAATTTAAAACTCAGCTTTCTTGTTGAAAATATGTCTTGGGGTTGAAAATTCGTCTGTTTTGGTTAATGTTCAACTATTTTGTTGAGAATGCAATATATTCAGACTTGAGATCTTGTGCGATTCATAACTTCGTTTATAATTTTAAGCGACTAATCCGACTTCTTTAAAGCCTTCTAGTTAATTCGAGCCCTGGAATCAAAATCAAAACTACTGTGTAGCTACTTTTTATTCTATTAATGATTCCGTTCTCCTACCTGACGAAAATTCGACCACGGCTTATAAGTATTTACAACACAACGTGGGCACCTTTGAAGAACAAAAGGAAAACTGGCGATTGTGCCTTTCCGAGCGAGCAGCATTTTTAAAGGATAATGACATATTCGACTACATAATGTTTTATCACATAAGTTATATTTATATTTATGCTCCTAATTCTAAAAATAAAAATGTGCATCTATAATCACAATTTTTAGCGAACTTTAACCTATTCATCATTAATTTAAATATTTCGTTTAACTTTAAAGTTACGTGAGGTTTTATCATTTTTTCAATGCATATATTGTTTTTGAATACGCTATAGAATATGTTATACTCTACATCTGAATTATTATGAAATTATACTAATTACATAGTGCGATGACTTTTATCAATTGATGAATAGTCAGAAGTATTTCCATACCAATCTTCAGTAAAAACTACTAATTCACAGAAAAAACGTTAAAAATTAAATTCATAAAGAATTTTTTCTTACTAATTTCTTTTGTTACGATTTAATATTACAAATTAGTAATTTTTTATTGAAGATTATTATCAGAATGCTTACTATAAATCAATTGATAAAAGACTTCCCAGTGTTTACATAGTAAACCTTCATACTAGTCCAGATTAGAAAACCAAATCAAATTTTTTTATTGATTTTCAAAATTAATATAAAAATATATATTTGGCTCTTAGAAATAGTAATTTTAACCATATCAGATTTTTGAATCGACCCTCTGCAATAATCGAATTTGCCCTCCTAAAATATCCATTTTGAAATTCCGGGATAATCTAATCGACCATTCCGAGCTGATAGAATCGACTGTATTGAGATAATCAAAGCGGTGATCCGAGGTGTCCAACCCAACCCTTCACAATGACCAGGTTAACACTTTGAGAAAATCGAATCGACCATATAAGACCATCGAGTGGTCTGTCTAGAGACAATCATATCTACCCTTTAGCATGATCAGGTCAGCTTTCTTGAGATGACCGATTCGACCGTCCGAAATTATCGAGTCAACACTTTGAGATGATCGATTTGAACCTCTTGTTTCACCCTTCTAGAGATAGTCGCTTTAGCCATATTCAAGGGCTGTCCTATAGTTGACGCTGCAATATGGCGGGTCTGCACATCTATATGGCCGAACAGACCTTCCATTTTTCTCCGTGTAGCCTATTCACTAGTGACGAGAAAATAGATGAGGAGTTAGATAGACGCATGAACGAGGGCAAGAAGGTTATTGGTGGAGCAGCGTCCATTATCAGAAGGAAAAACATCAAAAAAAGCTAAAATGGCAATACATAATTCTATATTTTTACCGGCTGTACTATACAGTAGCGAGACATGGACCTGTCAAGAAAAGAACCAAAACAAAATTATCGCGATTAACATGAATTTCCTACGCAAAATATGCGAGAAACACTGATGGACAGAGTGAGAAACGAAATAATCCTCAAAGAATGTGGTGCAAAAGAGACAATAGTTAACATATGGGAAAGAAATCAGTTAATATGGTTCGGACATGTTGAAAGAATGAAAGATGAACGAATAGCGAAACAAGTGTATCAAGGTGAAGTAAATGGCGTGTGCCCAGAGGCAGACCGCGGAAAGAATGCTTAGAATTTGTGAATGAGACCTCAATCCGAAAAGTTATAAGAAGCCATAGAAACACGAGAGCTTGCATGAAAAAATGCATGGACGTGAAGGAAGCTAGAGAAGTATGCCAGGACAGAAAAGTGTGCCGACAAATAGTTTATAAAAAGAATGTGAGTAGAGTGAATGACGCCTGAAACAAAAGACCTTGGACACGAAAAGTCTAAATCAATCTCAAAATCTATACCTTATACCTATATACCTATCTATACATTACTTCTTTTTAACCGAGCGAGTCACACCTACCCCGAAAGGCTCAATGATATAATAAAGATCACGTGAGATTGTTAATGTTTTCTTTTTCATTAATTTTGCTTCTGTAATGGTATCCTCAAAATTTCGGAGGTTTCTGCTTTATGACTTATGAAATTTTTCAATTTTCTAATAATTTATATTATTTTTTCAGATTCTCAATGGAAAGACCTCCTACTAATATATTTTTATTTATATAATTGTGGAGAACACAAAGACTGGGAGTTTTCTCAAATTTTTTAATTTTTTAGTTATTTCGTTTTCTAAAAGATTTTAGGTTTATTATTTGTTAAGATCACATGAAACCCCGAGTTTTTTTTATTTTTTAGTTATTCAAAATGTTTTTATTTTCTCATTTTGTTAATATATTTTTTTGTAGAATTGTTTGTTAAGATCACGTATAACCGGGAATTTTTTCAAATTTTCAAATTTTTTCAAAAGATTTTTTCATATTTTTAATTTAGTTATTTTTGTGTAGATTTTTTTCAATCCTTTGTTAAATATATATTTATTTTGTAGAAGTATCTGTTTATTATTTGTTTATATCAGGTATAAGCGGGAGTTTTCAAAAATTAAAAAATTTTTTTCATACATTTTTTCAAATTTTCGATTCAGTTATTTCTTTACAGAATTTTTTGTTTATTCTTTGTTAAGTATATTTATTTTTATAGAATTTTTTTCATAAGTGATTCAATTAGCGGGAATGCCCTTTATGAATCGAGGGAGCCTTCGCCTGTATAAGTAGTAGCGAGCGACTTTTGTGAGACACAATATTACAGCAGCAGCAACTACAAGTCCACAAAAAATAGTCCAACGGAAAAATAGTAATTGTCCAACAATAAAAACAGTAATTTTTCCTAGTAGTGATACTATTTATTCAGAAAAACATAAGCCCAACAGTCGAATGACCAATAATAGGGCTACAGAGATACGAAGAAATACTTCTTCATATCAATTATAAATATTGTACAAACTTAATAATTGCCATTTAGAGTTAGAAAGAATAATATTTTTGATAGCAGAGTTAAGTGAGGAAAAAGTGATATTCATAAATTAAATGATAAAACGGTAGTTGCAATAACTAGCAGTTGACATAGCATAAGTTTCAAAATAGGTGAGAAAAATTACCATGGTTCAATGGGAAGATGCAATGAGAGGACAAACATTTGAATGTAGTGCTTCGCAAAAATTTCCATTTAAAATAGGAAATTCAGTACCGAATGACGTCATATGCGCCGAGATTTATGAGGATGATAAAATTCCTAAACCTCACAGTTTGTTTTATCACAGAAAAATATCGCCGTTCTGCTGCTACGGAGACCCATGTTCGACTCCCGCCAGCCCTGATTTCTTCTTACACGATTTTTCCTCATTTAGCCTAAAATAAAATATTAATATCTAATTGTATGTTTAATGTATAAAATTTATGATGGGTGCAATTTTAATATATATAGAATATATAAAACAGTGAATGCGAGTTTATTATTATTTTGCTTTTTCGACCATGCCAGTTTTTCCTATTTTCTATGGGAAAAATTAGAAATACGTAGAATGAACATAGGAAGAATGTCTTTACTATTGTGTTTTGTGAACTTCACAGTCTTTACTAGGGATATACCGTATAGAAACTTTCTTTTGGTATCAGTACAATTATTTAATCATTTATTATTATATTCCAATAAACTTAGTCAATTCACAGTTTAATATTCACCATAGTAATTATTGAAATAGTGACGCTATATCCTGACTTTCTATTGTCTTATCGTAAAAATAAATATTATAATATCAAATTTTACAACCGAAAGTTCCTCCGTGTACATATCACCATACATATACATTGCTAACTAGTATGAGAAACGTTACATCGCTCCATAATTGTATTATTATTATAGACCATGGTTGACAAATTGATAGTTTGCTGCAGTGAACTCGCCAATAGACATAAAAAATAGATCAATGTCGGTACCAATGCCTGGAAATACATATAGTTCATTTACATAGGTGCAAATGCGATACAAGGGAGAACGTCGGTTGAAAAAATGAAGGAATGTAAAAAGGTTCAGTCTGACAAGTGGCATACTGCGGATCATTGAGTGGAAGCGTCTGTAAAATAGAATGACACTCAATTAAACCACATTTAATTCCGAGCAGGCATAAAATGGTTGGAAAAATACGCCTGTCCTCCAGGGACCACACACAAAACCTAGATCTCAGCAATGTATAGTCTGATCCCCTAGGAGGAACTGTGCCATCTTCTTTCCAAGCTAAGAATTTCAGGAGTTTTTTATGATAGCTTTCAGTGGCATCAGAGTACTTTTTGGTGCGAGAAGCCCGAATGAGAGAAGCATATTCCAACTAAGACATGGCCAGAGATTGAAATAGTGACTTAAGAGGTCCCGTGGTTTTGAAATTCTTGCGTGATCTTATAAGAAATCCTAGAGTCCTGCTAGCACCGAGAACAATCTTGTATCGAAAGTTAAACTCGGCGTAATGGTCATACCCAAATCCCTCAATTAGAAAAAATCTCTCGAGGCTAACACCCTCAATCATGTACTAATATTCCAAAATAGACTTCTTATTAGTAAATTTCATGATCTTATATTTTGTTACGTCTAAGATAAAATTATTCTTATGACACCAAAGATTGAAATTGTTTATGTTTTCTTGCAAGACATCGCAAGATTCTATGCTTGATATGGGTATGTAAAGCTTGACATCATCTACATACAACAGATGGTAACAGATTAAGTTAGGCAAAACATAATTCATATGAATTATAAAAAGGAGAGGACCTAAACTGGAACCTTGAGGAATTCCAGAGGATGGAGCCAACGGGCAAGAGGAATGACCACCACATTGCACTATCTTTGGTCTATTTATTAAGTAGGATTGAAGATGTAAGAGATTATGTGGCAGATCAAGATTGACTAATTTCTCCATGAGAATACGGTAATCAACCTTGTCAAAGGCCTTCGAAAGGTCTGTGTAGATAACGTCCACCTAGCTATATTCGCTTAGGAGATCATGAATGTGTTGTGTAAGTGCTATTAAATTTGTAGTAGTTGATCTCCTAGTAACACGGGCCTGCTGATACATTGACATTGAGGAAATGATAGAGTTAAAAATCATGCCGTATAGACACCTCTCAAAGACCTTCAGAAAGTGATTTATGATTGATACCGGGCGATAATTCTCAACCTGGAATTTATCCCCTTTTTCAAAAACGGGACAAACCCTTGTCTGCTTCCAAACGTCAGGGAACGTTCCAAGAGCTGATAGGTCTTCGATTAAGAATGCTGGTATAAGGTCGATGCCCGCAGTATGTTTACGTGGGAGTTTTAAACAGCTTTAATAACATAATTTCCTTCAATTCTCAACACATCCCCAAGTAACTGCTAAGTTTCAACAGACAAAGTTACGGAAAAAACACTATTAAGGGCATCTCGTAGACGCTGTCAAAGTGATCTGAAAATAAATTCACAATATCAGTGGATGAGGTATACTCAATTCCTGCATATCGCATAATGCCTAGAATTCTGGATTCACGCGGCAAGTTATTCACATATCTCCCAAAATTCCTTGGAAAGATATTTATACTTTCCTCAATAGAGTCATCATAATTGTTGTGTGCAATATCAGTGCGTTTTTTAAGCTTTTTCGAAATGATTCAATCTGAATTAGATAATAATTATGGAGGTTATTGGTATTTTAGACCTATACTTATCTTTCAGACGAATATCAATAATAATATCTTTCGTGAACCAAGACGGATATTGTCTATGTAAACATGACCTTCAAATTTAGGAGTTGATTTTTTTATTGCAGAGTACAACTGATCGTAGAATAGGTTGCAGGCATGTTGTCATCATGCCTTATTATCCTTAGACTGTTATCAACTGTCATCTAGCAAAAAATCCAGAGTAGGGTGATGTGCATTTTCAGGAAAAATGAGAAGCAGACATCTACTAATTAAAGTATCAACATTTGAGAATACTAGATCCAAATATTTATTATTTTGATTTGGAATAGAGTTTAATTGCTACAGTTCCAATGCTTGCATGCATGTGTTACTTGAAACAGCTTTATAATCAAAAGTGTTACATTCACAGAAATTTTTGATGTGAGGAACATTGAAGTCACCAAGGGTAAATAGTTTTTGTTCCAACATATCCTGCAGAGCCATTAGTGAATTCAAGAGATCTTGAAACAGGTCTAAAGTTAGTCTAAAGTTAGTAATATTATTTATCAAATTGATTGATCAATTTAAATTTGTATTTATACCTACAGAGTTTTGGTAGTAGACAGCTTGTAGGTTTTACCTGATTGAAGACTATCGTTGGGGTTTTGTTTCTGTAAATTATACTAAGATTGCTTTCTCCCTTGGATAGGCGCCCGTCGAGTTTTTTTGCGTAGATCCTTGTATTGCTACTGCTGAATGAGAGTGCGATCCAACGACAACTTCACGTTCGGAAGTAGATTTTGAGCAATCAGTCCCTTCCCTTGACCGATAAATGACCGAAGCATTTGAATCGCGTCTTGTTGAGACTAGAAAATGATGTTGACAGGTTGCATACATTCATGAGATTTTTTTCCAGCCGAACACAATTTATCTTACTCAGATCAGCAGATACGTCAATTAACTCAAGCGTTTCTTTAATTTCTCAGATATTAGATTTCAATGGATCAGTTCCTTGAACCTTTTGCACTTCAGGATAATCAAATAGTATTAAGTTTTTCTTACGTGTTTCACGCAAGTATCTGCAACAACTGATGATGCTGCTACATTGCCTGAATCAAGAGATTGAATTTCAGTATCAATAGTCTCAACTCGATCCTCAATACTATCAACACGACTCTCAATATTCTGATGAATCGCTTCCTGCTTCTTCCGTAGGAGATGATAAACTGGATCCACAGCATTTATTGAAAGAGCCGTCCGCACTCTAACGTAACTTACTAGCACATTCAGTCTGGAAACGATCGTGACATCCAGTGCATTGAACACAGTTTTCAAAAGGTTATACTTAGATTTGCCATGTGAGAAGATAGTGTCGATGGTATTTAGTAAATTAAGAGCCATTTTTCAGAAATAATGGAATATTTTGATTTTTGACATAATTCAGGCCAGCAAATTCACAATTACTAAAATATAAGTCTTCAGAGTACACTTTAGGTTAGGTCTATTTGTAAATAATGACAACCAATGAATCTTGAGTCCAATTCACAATTCAGACTGATGCGCAATCCTAAGCACCATTCTCAGTAGTTCAAGGCACAGTACTAGAGCAGTCAAACGCAACCCGCCTGATTCATAGCTATAGATCCGGGACAAAATCCCTAGCAAAGATTTAGGTTATGATGACACGCGAGTATAGTTTTTTTAGTAAGAACAAAGACAAAAATTCCATTAGAGCAAAAGCGGTATGTGAAATGCGTAGTGAACAGAAACAAGCAACGAAAAAATACCTCCAAGTAGTCTACGATCACTTTAAGAGATCAAAAATCTCCGGTAAACACGAAGCAATATAGAACACGTCTCACACGTTATCACACGTTATATTGATTACACCAAACCTTATGGCTAGAAATAATTTTGAACTCACATTAAACTCTATGGAATTCGCCAGGAATTGTTAGAAATTCACTTTGAATTCTTTAAATTGTTATAGAATTCACTATGATTTCTTTAGATTTTACCATAAAGGCTTTAGGACTCACCTTGACTTCTTTGGAATTCTGAAGAATTCACTAGAAATTCTAAGGAAAAAAACATAAATTCTTGGAATTCACAATTAAATATTTGGAAATCACAAATAAAAGTTTAGGAATCATTGGAATCAACAATGAATCCTCACTATAAATTCTATGGAATTCTTTGGAATTTTTCATAGTTATTGGGCATTCTTTGGCATTTATCTCAAAATATTTAGAATTCCTTTTAATTCCTAAGAGTCCTTGGAATTCATCTCAAATTATTTAAATGTATCCATTTTGTCAAGAATTACTATGAATTTCCGGAAATCACAAATAAAACTTTAGAAGTCACAATAAACTTATTGGAATTTACAATGAATTCTTCTGAATTCACCACAAACTCATTGAAATTCTGTGGAGTGCATAATAAATTCTTTGGATTTTTTCGGAATTAATCTGAAAATACTTATAATTCCTTTCAATTCTTTAAAGTCTTCGGATTTAACTTTAAGTTATTTGAATTCTTGACAATTTCTTACATTTCACAATGAATTCTTTAGAATTCACAATTAAATCTTAGGAATTCTTTAGAATATACAAAGAGTTCTACAAAATGTACTATAATTTATTGAAAATCACAAATAAAACTTATAAATAAATAAATTTAAAAGTTATAAATAAAAATTCTAAGCTTCACTTAGAAATCACCTTCATTTTTTTAAATCTTCTTGAATATTTTTCATTTACCTTGAATTCTTTGGAATTTCACCTTGAATTGTTTGATGTTCCGAAATCAAACTTTATAATTCACTATGAATTCTTTGGAATTTACAATTTCCTGTTCGGATTTCACTATAAATTTCTTGGATTTCTTTGGAATTGATCATAAATTATTTGCAATTCTTTAGAATTCACTGGAAATTCTATAGAATTCACTATGAAACCTTTGGAATTCACCTTAAATCATTCGGTATTCACAAATAAAACTTCCGAATTCACTATGAATTCTTTGGAATCCATAAGAAACTCTTCGGGATTCACCAAAAATTCATTAAAATTTTTTGGAACTCATCATAAATTCTTTGGTATTCTTCGAAACCAATCTATAAATAATATTTAGAATTCTTTCCGATTCTTTAAAGTTCTCGAATTACACCCTAAATTGTTTGCATTCATGGATTTCTTTGGAATTCACCTTCCGCTGTTTTAAAGTCTCTTGAAGTTTCTTGAATTCACCTTGAGCATGTGAGCAATTCTTTTAATACGCGACCTTTAATTTAAAGAAAAATTTTCGCATGATATTTTCTTCTAGAGGCCATTATTTTATCGATTTTGTCTATAACTAGAGAATTTTTATTCACAGAAGTACTTCGTCTACTTAAGGTGAAGTATTATTCTGAACCATAGTTATCAGAGGAACGAACTTCGAGACGACTAACGTTTCCTTGAAAGAGTAAAGCTGGTATAATGATAGGTTTGATGTACATGGTATACCCCATGGGTTTTTATTGATTAGTGTCATTTGATATCTCACCTCCAGCGAAGAAACATTTGCTTCTGTGGACAGTTTCTCTTACAGAAGGGCAAAAGTAATTTTCATTTACTTACGTTCATTCTAAATTCCAATCAGTGGTCTTAATTAAAAATAGCAATTGAAAAATCAAGAAACATGGTCTTTTTAATTCAATTTATTTCTTTATTGGTACATTATTATTTCATTGATCGTGCCTTTAGTTTAAATGAATTCAGTTAACAAATTACATTCGCTCCTAGGGCGCGCGTCTGTTGGTTCTCGCGCTTTGCGCTCGATAATGTATTTACCTCACGCTACGCACTTGGCCTTTGTACTTCTCCCACATTTTTGCACAGCCTTTTTAAAACTAAAGGTCAAGGTACCGGTATCTCGTGCTCCACACTCGATTTTGTTCAACATGCGAACTTTTCTACATTATGTGGGTTTTGTGTGGGTGGGTGGGTTTTGGGTGTGTGGGTGGGTGGGTTTTGGGTGGGTGGGTGGGTGGGTTTGGGTGAGTGGGTGGGTGGGTGGGTTGGTTGGTTGGTTGGTTGGTTGGTTGGTTGGTTGGGTGGGTGGGTCGGTAGGTAGGTAGGTAGGTAGGTAGGTAGGTAGGTAGGTAGGTAGGTAGGTAGGTAGGTAGGTAGGTAGGTAGGTAGGTAGGTAGGTAGGTAGGTAGGTAGGTAGGA
>CAKNYM010045721.1:56573-126351 GCA_932195095.1 Andricus curvator | reverse complement strand
GTAGGTAGGTAGGTAGGTAGGTAGGTAGGTAGGTAGGTAGGTAGGTAGGTAGGTAGGTAGGTAGGTAGGTAGGTAGGTAGGTAGATAGGTAGATAGGTAGATAGGTAGATAGGTAGATAGGTAGATAGGTAGATAGATAGATAGATAGATAGATAGATAGATAGGTAGGTAGGTAGGTAGGTAGATAGATAGATAGATAGATAGATAGATAGATAGATAGATAGATAGATAGATAGATAGATAGATAGATAGATAGATAGATAGATAAACGTTTATTTTTCAGCCTGCTGGCCTTGAAAAATTGACTTTCTTACACTTCCATTTTTTTTACAGAATTTTCTCAAAACTAACCCTTAAAACTAACCCTTAAAACTAACATCCTCCCACACCTTATCTCTAACGCCGCTCGCTCTTATCGTCTTGCCTTCCTCGCTTCGCCTCGCAAGCATGTCCCTACTTTCTCGCTTTGCCTCGCATTACCAAACTCTGCCTCCGCGGCTTATACCTAATACTTATCTACTATTTATAATATTTACATTTACTCATATTTACTTCCTTCTCTATTTACAATCTTTCCTTCTCCATTCCTCTTCATCTTTCCTTCTCTTCTTCTCCATCTTACCCAAGATTCCCTTCACTCATGCTACTGCCCTTTTGTCCCCCCTTTCATGCATCAATACCTCCATGCTTATCCCACTCCTTTCCACCTCCACGCACTCCTCCAACCAATGCTCCACTCTTGCCTCCCCCATCCCACATAGTTCACACATCCTCTTTTCCCTAGCGAGCCAGAACCTAATAAAACCCTCCATGCACCCACATCTCATCCTCGCTATAAGCTACTGACTTCCTTTCTTTCCTTTCTCACACAAATATTGCGCTCTCGCCCTTGGCATAATCCACACATAGTTCCCATTAAACCTTGTCTCTCTTATTCTCTTCCCCTGCTGTCTTCTCTCTCTGCGTACCGTTTTTCTTAACCAACTCATATACCTTCCTTCCTTCCTCATGCATCCTTCTCACTTCATCCATCTGCAGTCCATTCGTTCGAAAATACCTTTCTCTTTCAACCTCCATCTTCCCACCCCCTCTCCTATTCTCCTTCTCCCTCCAACACTCCCACACCAGCTTACTTCCCCCCTCTTCCAAAAATGTCTCCTCATATTTACACGCCCGACTCCCCGCTAGAATCCCTACACTCGTTCTCCCCGTCTCCCTCCTGACAATATAATTAGGCGTGTTCCTTGCCAGCCCCAGTGTCCACTTTACATACCTCTCCTGAGTCCTATTTACCTCATCGCTTTCCCTCCACCCCCACACCTCTACTCCATACAATAGCACACTCATCACTAGTGAGTCAAACAATTTCATTCTCCTTCCAAAATTATCTGCGAATAACTTCTTTCCCAACCCCCACACCTGCCTCATCACCACATTTGCCCTCTTCACTCTCTCTTTTATGTGACCATCCACTCCGCCATTCCTCCGAAACAAGAAGCCCAGGTACACAAACTCTTTCACCTCCTATACCGCCTTTTCCTTCCACTTCCACTCCCCTCCCTTATCCCTTCCCCTCCTCGTATGAACACCATAATATTGGACTTTTCCGCATTCAGTTCTAACCTGTTCTTATCCAGGTATCTTCTCAACCTCTTCATCATTTCCTTTGAGGCCTCCTCGCTTTTTGCCAACAACACTATGTCATCTGCATACGGTAGCGACCAAATTTTAACCCCTCCTATCCTGACTCCTCCTACCACTCCGGCCTCCAGTTTACTTTCCATATCCGCAATTAAAATCGCAAAAAGCGTTGGGCTAAGCGGACACCCTTGTCTTAACCCCCTATCCATCCAGAATCCCTCCGAAAGTGGTTTAAGGTATTAAGGTAGTATTCAGGTGTAAATGGATGTTAGTTTGTGAGGACTAATTTCAAGACACGCATTACCGACTGTTGATAAATCGATGTTAGTTAATTGATTGGTGAGGTAGACTCCTGATATAGCGTCTGAGGCTTGATCTTTAGCTGAAGATGTGCACTAACAACGGCCCCTGCTTCACCGACCAATGTTAATGAATCTGCATTACCGGCCGATAGTAAAATTGCCTTACAGACTAATGATAAATCTGCATTACCGACCGATGGTAAATCTGCATTATCGCTATTGGTAAATCTGCATTACCGACCTATGGTAATTACCTGATGTAGGTAACTTATCCTAGAAAACGAGTAATTCATACTCGTGTTACATTAAAATATTTATGTTTCATTTAAATTCTTCAAAGCCCTTGGATTTCACCTTAAATTATTTTAGTTCATTGACTTGTTTGGAATTCATGTTCAATTTTTTTTTAATTCCTTGAAATGTTTGATGATTTTCTAGAAATTCTATGAAATTCAGTATGAATTCTTCAAAATTTGCAATTCGGTCTTACAAATTGTCCTTAAATTATAAAGAACTATAAACGAATCCTAAAAAATTTACTATGAGTTCTTGAAAATCACAAATTAAAATTTAGAAGTCACCATAAATTTATTGGAATTCACAACTAACTCTTCGGAATTCATCACAAATGCATTGGGATTCTTAGGGAATTCTCTGTAATTCATTATAAATTCTTTTGCATTCTCGGAAACTAATCTCAAAATATTTATAATTCCTTTCAATTCTCTAAAGTACTGGGAAATCACTTTAAATTTACCTAATTAATTGATTTCTTCAAGATTCATCTTTAATTTGTTTAAATTCCCTTGAAATTTGTGGAATTTACCTTGAATTCTTCGGAAATTTTCAGAATTTACTAGAAATTGTACCTAAAGTTCTTCGAAAGTAATCTTGACATATTTATAATTCCTTTCAATTCTTTAAAGTTCTCAGAAATCACCTCTAGTTATTTTGATTCATTGATTTCTTTAAGATTCACTTGAAATTTTTTTTTAATTCCCTCGAAATTTGTGGAATTTACCTTGAATTCTTCAAAATTTTTTAGAATTTACAAGAAATTGTACCTAAAATTCTTCAAAAGTAATTTTTTTAATTTCCTTAACATTTGTGGAATTCGCCTTGAACTCTTTGGAATTCCTCAAAATTCACAAGGAAATCTTTATAATTCACTATGAACTCTTTTGAATTCACATTTAAATCTTAGGATTTTACTTTGAATTCTTTAAAATTTACTAAGGATTCTAAAGAGCTACTATGAATTCTTGGAAATCACAAATGAAGCCTTAGAAGCCACTATTAATTCATTGGAATTCACAATCAAATATTCAGAATTCACCACAAATTTATTGAAATTCTTTGAAATTCATAATAAATTCTTTGGAATTCTTCAAATTATTTTAAAAATATTTGTAATTCCTTTCAATTCTTCAAAGTCCTTAGAATTTAATTTATATTATTTGAATTTATTGATTTATTTATAACTCACCTTAAATTTTTCTTTATTCCTTTGAAGTTATCTAAATTTACCATGAATTCTTTTCAATTCTTTAGAATGTGCTAAAAATTCTATGAAATTCAGAATGAAATATTAGAAATTCAGCTTGAATTCTTTGGAATTTACAATGAAATATTAGGAACTTGCCTTAAATTCTTCGGAATTCACAAATAAATATTTAGAATTCACTATGAATTCCTTGGAATTCACCATGAACTCTCCATAATTCACAACACATTTATTCGAATAACCGAAAATTTCTGGACATTTTGGACATTTTTTGACATTCTGAATTTCCGTAAATTACATATTATGAATTCTTGAAAATCACCAATAAAACTGTAGTAATCAATATGAATTCATTGGAACATAGGAATGAATATATGATATCATGCATTTGTTATGAAAAATATCGTATGCTCTAAGGGGAAGTGGACTTTTTACGACTCGAAAAAGTCCCGCATAATATACTACTTTATTTTATTTATTTCTTTATTGGTATATCATTATTTTACTGATCGTGCCTCTTCTTTGAATGAATTCAGTTAAAATATATTTTTTAGTGGATGAAAAGCTTTTCATTAAACTGGTGATGCGAATTTTCAATTCTTTTTCATAATACGCGCATCGAAAGTTCGACTTTCGCTGCCTCTTGAGAGAAGCGAAAGTGGCCGATTCCTGCCGAGTATCAGCTGGCGGGGCGAAAGTAATACATGCCACGACCAATTGAAAGTGATGAGATTATGCGCGCGCATGTCACGTGTGTCTCTGTTAAATGCACTAAAGCAGTGCCGCACATAACCTCGTAGTTTCCATTAATCTCATGTGTCATCCAGGTCCAGTGTTATTCGTTTCGTTCGAATCGAGTGCCATTTTTTGTCTGGCTATTACTCAAAAGGCAGCCAAAGCCGAACTTCCAATGTGCTTGTGATAAAAAATATCGTACACAGCACGTGGCGAATAGCGACGATGTCTGACTCGTGTGTTGCCGCTATCGCTTCGCTCGGGCGGCAACTTCACACTAGTCAGCCGTCGTCGTCGTTCGCCCCTAGCTGTGTAATATACTATTATTAATTGCAATTTCTCGCTTTTTATAAACTTCATTATTGTATCTACATTTCCTATTACATTTCTCTTACATTCATTAACATTGTAAAGAAGGAGAATGCTTTCTGGATGCACTGAAAAATAATAAATTTCTGTTATTTACCAAATAATTATTATTATCTATTTTTTAATTATTTAATTTCATGTAAACAATAAAATTGAAATTAAGAAGTCAGGTAAATACCAATTTTTATAATTTCCTTACCCCGCTGAAAGTTAACAACGAGAGTACAAAAACTCCGCCAGCTTCCAGACAACATGGACGAGAACTTCTAACCATTATCAATATAAAATCTCTTTGGATTTTTAATGGCATTTGGTACCACTGCGAATTATAACTGAAATCAAGAATTCTTGATAAATATGATCATAGATTTGGACATTTTTCAAAAAAATTTCAGAATATTCAAGAAAATTTAAATTAAAAACTCGAATGGTAAAATTTCTTACAGCGCGCTAACAATATTTTCACTGGCGTCTATTATTTTTTGACCTGGCAGGCAGATGTAGAAAGTGTAAACTATTTGGCCTACTATATACGAAAAGAATTTCATAAATTCATCTGGTGAGTCTAATTTGATAATAGTCTAGAAAAAAGGAAGTGGTGTAATTATTCAAAGAATAGGTAGTTGGAGGGAGTAAAAGTGGTAAAACTAATCGACTCATTTGAATCGAGAGAAAAAAATTCTGGCTTATCATCCGGAAGCATAAAATAAAATGTCAATTTGTAAATTTAATATTTTGGAAATCTATGGTCTAAAAAGTTACAGTGAATTTTGTTGTAGGTACAGTTTTCAATATTAGACAATAATACTAAGCTTGAAATAACAAAAACTGATTTTTATTTATTTTTTTTACAAGAAAAATGTTGTACCTCATGAAGCGTTTCAAAATCGTGAATTTTATAATTTTTTTTGAAATATTTTAATGTTTTTCCTTTGAACAATACTATCAAGAGATTTTAAGTTCGACATATCTACAGTTGAAAAAAAAAAACTTAATTAAACAAAATATTTTTTGCCCATTTTCAAACAAATTTTGATATGTATCTACACATTTGCTTTCCTTTCTAATTTCTTATTGTTCTTTAATACTAAAAGCTGTACCTAAATAAGAATTTACAATAATGTATAATAGGTGGCTCTAAAAATATATAATTTATTTATCTTTAAAGAATCTGATTTTTAATTTTATACTTGTCAAATTCTAATTTATCTTAATGATTTTTAATATGGAGAAAATTTAATTACCACGTATCCGGTTATGCTTAGTAAAATCATACTGAGTCCAACTTGAGAAAATACTGCTATTGAGAAAGCCGCGCCCAGCTTTTTCGCATATCTTTTGTAATAATTAAGATTAAGAATATTTCATCCATTGGCACTAACTTATGCTACGGCCACAGTAAGGCAAACAAAATCTCTGTGGACAAATCTTCTTAAAATTCAAAAAAATGTGTGTACTTGGATTTTTGATGAGAACTTTAATTAATTTTTTATTTAACAAAAAAGTTGACATTTTTTCTCGCATTTTTTTATCTAGAAATAATTTTCAGTGGGTGAAATTAATTTTGATACCAAATTGGAGAGATATCAATTATAATTATTATTTATTCAAACAATTCTCATAAACAAATTCGGAGTGCGGCTATTTTTCAACGAATAGGCTTAATTTTTGTACGGAATTAACTAAGTTTTTTTTAACAACTCTTTGCAACGATACTTTATAAATTGACAAGAACTATGAATGATTTAAACCATTTTTATAAAAAAATTAGAGTTTACTATTTTAGTTCAACTATTTATTTAGTATTTAAACAATTTTGATGAAAAAGAAAAGCATCATAGCAAAGAGTGCACAGAAAAAAATAGAAGATAAACTTTACATCGATTTCCGACGAAAGATTCATTGCAACAAAAATTAACTTCAAAGGATAAACTTTACACAAATATCGGTTAAACTTTCTTTTGTTTTTCCATGACAAACACATGTATTTTGAAAGACGCGAAGTTGGTTGAACAAAACTTTATCGCTCTAAAAAATTTCCTGCAACAAATTTTATTCTTAGTTTTTTCTGTGTGATCGGGAAGATATTATTAGACAATTCCTTGAAAGAATGAGCGTATTCGATAAAAAATAGCTAAACTTTGATTTTGATTATGAAAATAGTTTAAATCATTGATAATTCTTGTAAATTTTCAAAGTATCGTAGCAAAGAGTCATCGAAAAGATACTCTTAGTTAATTCTGTAAAAAATTGAGCTGATTCCTTGAAAAATATCAAAACTGTGAATTTGTTTATAAAAATAGTTCAAAAATTTTCTAAATAGCATCTATTTTTAATTAATTATGATGAGAAATTAAATCTCGTATTTTAGACTAAAACTCTGAATTTCAATGAGCTAAACAGTGCCAATCCCGAAGAATAACTTTTCTTCGTTAACTTGTTTATAACGTAATTTAAAAAAATATTATTCTTACATGCTGAAAATTATTTATAGATTTTATTTTCCGAAACATGTCCAAATAAAATGAATAGTGTAGACTGAAAATTGATTTGTCTACATACACTTTTTTTGCCTCACTCTGACCGACGGAAATTATCTACATAACTATTTTTTGAGCTGTTGCTGAAACACCTTAATTTGTTTGATATTAACATGATTTTTTTCCTCGTATTACAAAGAAATACGATAAAGTTTTGCATCTAATAGCCCTAAGTTGACGGCAAACTGCTCTTTTAAACAAAAAATATTGAAAAAAAATCTTTGCTCGCAAGTTTGGGTGCGCCTAGGTGCGTGTTTGTCGGGTATTGCGCTTTGCGCTGGATAATATATTTACCTCGCGCTGCGTGCTCGGATACTTTCTCGACTTGCGCTTCGCGCTCGGCTTAGTTCACAGTCAAAAGCGATTTCAAAAAGACTTATCACGATTAAAACAAAAACTATAAGTCTTATTAAAGAAAAGGTATGAAGTAATGTAACGATAGTATATTTTGCCCACTCGTAGCACATACTATTTTTTCCAACATCTACGCGAAAAAGACGACATTTTTCGTCTGAAAATAGCAACACGAGCACGAGTCACGGAGTGCAGTTCCACCGACCGAGCTTAGGCGGCGTGGCGTCGCTTATACGTGAGTAGCGCGGCCTATCCAGTGGCTTACAGGTGGAGGGGATACAGAGATTGAAAAAAGACCGCCGATGCTACCTCGCTCACTCCTATGTATCCCCTCCACATCCAAGCCGCTGGATAGGCCGCGCCACTCACGTATAAGCGACGCCACATCGCCAAAGATAGTCGGTGAAACTGCACTCACTGAGTGTAGTTCCACAGACCAAGCTTCGACGGCGTGGCGTCGCTTATACGTGAGTAACGTGGCGTACCCAGTGGCTTAGAGGTGGAGGGGATACACAGGTGTAAGCGAAGAGTCCGAGAGTGGTATCCGCCTTCTCTTTCCAACCTATGTATCCCCTCAACCTTTAAACCACTGGATATGCCACGCCACTCACGTATAAGCGACGCCACGCCGCCGAAGCTTGGTCGGTGGAACTAGACTCATTGATATTCATTGACTCTCCTGCAAAGCGCCCATCTGAGTTGTAGATGGCGCCACGCGGCGGCTTATTCAATAACACATTCACGACAGAGCATCACATTCTCCCACTGTTCCACGTGCTTTTTCTCACTTCTTAGGAAACTTTTCCTCACTAGTGGAAAAACATGCCATTTTTCAACGCTCACGTCAACGATTGAGAAATCGTTCATTTTGTCCACTATTTTCAGACGAAAAAAGTCGTCTTTTTAGCGTAGGTGTTGAACAAATAAATTTTAAGATCCTTCTGGAATGAGAAATTTTGCTTTTCAAAATCTTTTTTGTATGTCGTATAGTTTTGCTGGAAACTGAAATTTTTGATTTTTGAAAAAGCTTTTTCGATGGGTCAAATCAGAACTAGTGGTCAAAAATGGCTGGTTAAAGAACACTCATTTTCTTTTCAGGCTTTAAAAAAATATGCTATAGCTCAATCCAATCCGATGAGACTTTCGAAAGTTATCATGCCATACAGACATACAGACTTATATATAGACAAACACCTTACTAAAAATCGTCTTTCATATTGAAATTTTAAATAAGACCTTATTATTAGAAAGTGAATGTAAAAAGTCAAATTTCGATGTTTTAGAAAAGTCTAAATAGTTTTAAAAATAATAACATTTTTCAATGCTCTTGGGCTCATTTTTAAGGTAAGTCTTTATAGTATTTTTCAGAATTATTTTAAAAATGTAGAATTTTCCCTTTGTTTCTACTCTAGGGTATTATTTGGTGCAAAACGTAGCAAAATTTCAAATAATGATTTGAAAAACTCAAAAACTGAAATTTATGAAAATATAATAAATAATGATTTAAAAAATTTTTTAAAGTATTTCATATTTGCGAAATTTTCGACTTTTTTGCACCAACTTTTTCCCTAAAATAGAAACTAAGGAAAAATTTATCAAAATATCCCAATATTTTTTTTTAGGATTGTAAAGATTAACCTTTAAAATGAACCCAAGAACTTTGAAAAATGTTAATTATTTTCAGAGTTATTTCAACTTTTCTAAAACTTCCAAGAAGTCTTATTATAACATCTTTCTATTGAATTGACAGTTAGCCTTCCACTTGGCTTCTTTGACGCAGAATTTTATTACCTTCCGTGCCATTATGAGATAAAAATTCTCGTATTGTTATTTTGAAAGTTAAAACACTTAGTAAGAGCTGAAAAAACAGGCGTGTAGATTATTTCCGCAGGTAGTATATATCTATTCATTATTTTGATTATTATTATTGCAATAATAGTAACAGTTTACACTGTATAGTATAATTTATCATTTTTTTTCACCTAGTTATGAAATACTTACTCGATGTTTTTTTGGTGTAGGATTAGACATCCCGAAACTTTTTTTGTGAGACTTTCATCGTCTTGAAGGGAACAATGTTCTGGCAATTTGGAATTATTATTTTTGTCCTTGAAGAGATTCTCGATTCGATACCTGCAGATTTATAAATTATTATGGATAAAAAGTGGGACAGTCCAAGACTCGTCCTCACAACTGCTTCAGGACCAGATCGTAGGCACGGTCTGGCCCTAGTGAAACGTCCGTTGTGGCGGCAGATAGTCGCCCACCATTAGCGTACTGTTGCCCCTTTCGTATTTTACTCACCGCGGCAAATCCTATATCCATAAATTAAGTGATACTCAAGTAGCGGAATGAAAATACCATTTATATTCCATTTAACACTTTCTAGTGAATACATTAATTTTTATTTGATTTTAAATAATACACCAGACTCTCAGTTCATGAACAATGTCGGGGGTTGCCTTAAAATAGCCTCGTTCATAAGGCGCGAGTATCGAAACGTAAACGGTCAGGGCCACTTGAATCGTTTCCATAATATTGCGCAATATACTCGACTGAGTACTAGTGCACTGCGTCCCTTCCGAGTCGCAACCGTCTCTTTCCCGGCCTCCTGAGAAACTGCGTAGGCCAGCAATTCTAGGAATTCATGAACCCTGCGTTTAACGCGCTATCATGAACTGAGAGTCTGGTGTATTTATAAATTTGGCATTAGCGAGTTCCAAGATATTATTCATCGTTCGTTAATAAGGTGATTTCTTCAAAATAAGGTTATAATCGATTCATTGCATGAATTACTTCATGGATATAGCTTTTATGGAATAAGGAAAATACTAGAGAGGTAACAGTGCCCTGGGGTGGCGGGGAACTGCCTGCCGTCAAACCGGGGGAGCGTAAGGGTCAGACTACACGAAGAAAAATGGATGTTCAAAGTTAGAGAGGCAAAATTTAGACAGTCTGTCCGTTCTTCTAGATGTTCGAAAAAGCCTTCGATAATTTTTTCGACATAGAGAGACTCTCATTTTATTGCCTGTCTGACTCTTATAAGAAGATCAGCCTCACTGTCAGGGATAATCAATGTATCCGTTCGGGATGGTCAATGCGTTCATGTTGTTTTCACACATTTCGACCATCCACGGAGGACTAGATGATCCGTCGCGGAGGGCCAATATTTGCGCGTGAATATTAAAAGGCCAAAACCGGTGTCCCCAATTCTGGTATCCTTCCGCATTACGCATGCGTCGCGTCGACAACCTGATTGGTTACCGTTGGTGTGCTTATTTAAAATGATTAAATGTGCAAGTGAAATGTTTACAACCAATAATAAATGTAAAGTGCATAAGAATATTAAGAATTATTTTGAATTAATATTTAAGACAAAAAAGGTATTTCTTCCCCTAAATCTACAATCTATCATTTAGTTTTAAGAAGTAAAATCAAATGATCATTTTATATTTCACTTTATAAAGTCTTTCTTGTGGCCAAGAAATTATTTTTAATGACTTCACGCTTATTATTTGTTGTAAATAATTGGTTTTCACATTTATTCATTTTGAAAAAGCGCGCCAACCGTAACCAATCCGGTTGTCGGCGCGATGCATGCAGTACAAAAGGATATAAGAATTGGGAGCACTGGTTGAGACCATTTTCGGAGTAAGCAGTGAGCAAATGTTGAGCCGTCAGCGTCACATTTGCTGTTTATTGAATTTAAACATATTTTTAATAAGTTTAAACTGCTTTCCGATATTTCGAACATGTGTGGAAAGTGGATTAAGTTTTTTCTTTTGAATTTTCAACGTCAAATTTGCTGCTTCCAAGGAATTAAGGAGAAAGGCGTTACTCGACGCTCAACTATCAATTTGTTGTCACCGTGTCGCTTCTAACTGAAAACGTACTGAAAATTTTATTCACTGATGATAAAGAAAGTAACGAGATGTGTGATAACGGTTTCTGAATTCAGTCCAGTGTTTGAAATCTTACAATTCAGTGCAGTGAAGCCGTGTCCTCAGCCTCGTTCTCCAAACAATATTTTGTCAATGTGCACTGTTTTTGCATTTCAAATTATGTGTCATACTCCACAAATAATAAAAAATACTTTCAGATTTTATGAAAATTTTCAGGTTTTGTAGGTTCCACTCAATTTTATAATTTCCAGTCTCTTATAAAAGAGAGAGAGACTGGAATAGCAGGTAAAAAAAGGACAACAAATATAGAAAATATATGTGACGTGGAACGAAGAAACCAGCCTTTGGACCGAAAAATCGAGTTTCCGGTTTTTATTGATTCTGAATAATAAAGATTCCCCCTATCGAATACAAAAATCCTTATTGATCCGCGATTAAAATTGAAATTTCTCGAGCTCAAAGTTGGGAGTTGAATTTTTTGCATCGCGCTCGAATCTTGCACCAAAACTCTCACGATTCGTGCCTGTGTGATATCTCAAAGCTCTAAAGTGTTTGGCTGCATTGATTACCACTCCATGCGCGCCATTAGACAGTTTTTCAAGGCCTTTTAAAATTTTGTTTTATAAGTCGTAAACCGTAGTCGGCCGTAGTGAGCCGTTGTTCTCATTCATATTTCTCGAGCCTTTACACAGATACGGACCGCTCAACTGTGGTTAGTACGAGGGCCCCTTTGCTACCTGTTCGTCTTCCTTTCACTTTCATTTGCTTTCTCTCGTAAACTCATTTTCGGTCCTAAGGCTGGTTTTTTCGTGCCACGTCACATAGAATAATCAAAACGACCCTCTTAAGATGCCCAGGTTGACTATCTGAGATGATCGAATCGACCCTCTATGATGATCAGTTCGGCCCTAGTGATGATCAGTTTGGCTCTCTGTGACGATCGGTTCGACCTTTCAGGGCGATCAAGTCGACTCTCTTAGATGATCGATTTGAACTTGTTGTTTTAACCTTCTAGAGATAGTCGCTCTAGCTATCTAGAAGGCTTTCCCATAGTTGGCCCTCCACCATAGTCAGTCTGCACATCTAGATGATCAGACTGACCATCCAATTTTCTCCGTGTATATGCGATCTCGTCATAAAACCGGTATGAAGACGGGTCGTGGATCGCCCAAGAAAATGATAAAATAATGTAGCAATTAATATTTTTCTTCATAGAATAGATTTTTTTACCCAAGAATTGCGAACATTCCACAAATATGTTCAGTGTACACTACAAACATTGCATCCATAGTTAAAAATGTTGTCATATTTAATATAATCGTTATCTGTTCATGAAATGCAATATGATAGTAATATTTGTCATCATCAACAAAATAGTTTGATTTATAAGTCCTTTTTCTTGCCCTTGTCTCATTTAACGGTTTGATAATATTAAGAATTTGTGGTATGTAACCAGTAATTAAATATACACTCACTGAGAAGTAAATGTAAACTATAAAATAATAAAGTTCTTTTTTCAATTTGTAATTATACATTAGGGTGCCTCATGAAATCCTTTTTTTAAGATTTCCTAAAACCTTGAATCGAAAATTTCTTTCTTTGGTTGAGAAAATGATGATTATTATAATTATTATTATTATTTCCAGATTTGTAAGGAAATATTTGGAGGTTGCTACAATTTTAACCTTATTTTTTGTATTTGCTAGCATCATCAATCGGGCGCTACGGACGCGTGTAGTTCTTCGGTTTGAGTGGAAAAATAATTGTTAATACCAGACAAAAATCTAGAATTAATATTTCTTTTTCAAGTTTATTTGTTTTTAAGGCTATATAAATATAATTTCCCTATAATTCTTGAGAAAATTGAGAAGATTTAAGACATGTACAATTATAATTTTAACGAAGAAGTTAATTTACAATTAGATAGTTGAATTTTTTACCCAAAAGATGAACTTTGAACGAAAAATGGAATAGTTGATATATCTGCAAAAATTTGGTTTTTTTAAGTCAAATACAGTTGAATTCAACTAGAAGAGACGAATTTTTAACAAAATAGTTATATTTTTCAAATTGTTATTTGAGGGAAAAATAATATTTAATATAAACTAAAATTTTTGAATAAAAATTTTTTTTTCGACATTATTTGTTTATTTGTTTTTAAGTTCATATGAATATAACCTACCTAGAATTCTTGAGAAAATTCAAAAAGATTTTTGAAGATTTCAGATATGTCGCAAAAGTATCTACAAAATTTTTAAGAAAGTTTCTTTATTGTATAGTATTTTACCAAATTTCGGAAATCTTTCAAAGTTTTAAAACATTTTCAATATAGTAAAAACTTTTGAAATTCTTAGATATCTTTTAGACTCAGTTCAATTATTCCTAAAATTTTGAAAAATCTTTGAAAATAAAAAAATGGCCTATTTTTTAAATAAATATAACAAATTTGGTAGCGCATCAATTTTTTAATTGAAAAAATATATTTTTTTTAATTATAGGACCAGTATTTCTCAGTTTCATGTTTCCCATAGTATACATTTTTGTCAGTAAAGTAAGAAATATTTCCTGAAAGTTTCATAATTAAAAATAAATCTTAGAGATGAATTTGACTTCTCTATTAACACGGGATAGTAGAAATTGTAGAAAAGAAAATTTAAAAACTTTAAAAAAGTCGAACTTTTGGCATAAAAACCTCCATATAAACCTCTAAATATTTAGTTTAAATCTAAAGAAATAGTTGATTATTTACTATCAAAAAAAAAAGGAATATCTAAATCAAGGTTTGAGAAATTGAAAAAAAAAGGATTTCATGAGGCACCCTATTACACATGGGGCATAATTTCTGAAGTGTACCCACCTCGAAAACGAAAGTTGTCTGATCAGGCTAAAAATTGGCCCAATCGTAGTCCTACTAGATAGTACTCCTCACACCAAAAATTAATTCATTTTGATAATTATTTATCAAAGTGGAGGGGGTACAATTTTTGGGTTTTTTGAGCAAAGCCTTACTTTCAAACGTTTGTAACTTTTGTCCTATTGCCTTAAACAAAATTTCACTTGAAATGTTTTCGATCGAATTTTTCATAAAATTTCTGGTGGTAAAAACGATTTTTGAAAAAAATCAAAATTTGACCCAAATTTTTGAAAATCAAAAATAAATTTGACTTTTTTTTAAACTTGGGCACTTTTTTTTTCTTCAAAATATTTTTAAACGAAAGCTGAGATTTTTTCCTATAAGACCTCCAATTTTAAGAGTGGCAAATTAATTTGTCTTTGAGTAATAGAACGATACGTAAACAAGATGCCGTGATAGGGCGGGTGGCGCGCGATTTTCCCTAGTGCGCTCACGCCGAGGTTCGTTGTGCAACGCTTTAGTGCCAGTTTTTTAAGTTAAGTAATATTACATGTTAATATTATCTGTCTTTCTGTTTGATTTTTTGGCGATAGTCTCAACAGTTGTTTTTTTTTGCAGGCTTCTTTGCGGTTTTTGTCTTTTGCCATTCGAGAAGATGTCGTATTTCTCAGAGGACGAAAACTTCTTGAGTTGAAGTTTTCCGTCTTGAGTGGAAATGAAAGCGTGGTGCTGTAATGTATCTGGCATCATGACAGCTTTGTCAAATCTGGTTTTCAGTCACCCGGTGGCTAAGGCATGATTTTCTTTGCTGCTGAAACAAATTTCGGTTTCCTTACAGTTACTGTTTGCCCACTGAAACAAAGCATGGAGAGTCAGCATGTGATGTTTCGGAGAACATTGTAAGCTTGAACGTACTGCTTGTCTCTTTATATTCGCTCCTATAACATCACATGCACCCTTACCATGCGATGTTCCATGGAAATGTCATTCAGCTTGGATACCAAAATCTTCTTCATGGACTTGGAGATTAACAAAGCTACTCCTATTTTTGAAATGTTGCCCTGTACCATCAGTGAAATAGTAGATTTTACTTGGCCTGAAATGAGTTTTCAAGTATTCTACTATTATCTTTTGATACTCGTGAACAGCCACCATGTGATGAGCTAAATTATCATTGCGATACATTCTGGATTATGAAGGCGTAATTCTCAGCAAAATCGAAGCAAATCAAAAACTCCCCAGGCAGTAAATTTTCCTTCAGGTTTTCGAAGAAAAATGTAAATGTAAAAAAAATTTAAATTCAAAAGATGTATATTCTCACTTCTAATTTTTAAAGCATATTCCCAATTAATTTTATACTTACCGTAATGCAGGCCTTTGTTAATTCACCCTGCAAATGCAGAGAACAGTTATTCTAGCAGCATATAATATTACTTAACTTAAAAAACTGGCACTAAAGCGTTGCAGAAAGATCCTCGGCCTGAGCGCACTAGGGGAGATCGCGCGCCACCGGCCCTATCACGGCATCTTGTTTATGTATCGTTCTATTGCTCAAAGAGAAATTAATTTGCCACTCTAAAAATTGGAGGTCTTATAGGAAAAAATCTCAGCTTTCTTTTAAAACTATTTTGAAGAAAAAAAAAGTGCCCAAGTTTGAAAAAAAGTCAAATTTATTTTTGATTTTCGAAAATATGGGTCAAATTTTAATTTTTTTCAAAAATCGTTATTACCACCAGAAAGCGTGTGAAAAAATCTAGCGAAAATATTTCAAGTGAAATTTTGTTTAAGGCAATAGGACAAAAGTTACAAACGTTTGAATGTAAAGCTTTTCTTAAAAAACACAAAATTGTACCCCCTCCACTTTGATAAATAATTATCAAAATGAATTAATTTTTGGTGTGAGGAGTACTATCTAATAGAACTACAATTGGGCCAATTTTTAGCCCGATCGGACAACTTTCATTTTCGAGGTGGGTACACTTCAGAAATTATGCCCCACATGCGTCTTATATCCTTAAATTAAATTAGTTATGTCATAGGCGTGTGAATCAGAGATATAAAAAATATAACACTTGCCGCTTACCTACGTACATCAATGATAACTTTTTTCCTCGAATAGCAAATTTTTTTAAGATATCAACTTCTGGTCCAGATACTAATGTCCAGTCTAATTTTATTTGATCCAAAAGGTATTTCATCTGTTAAGACAAATTCTCTCCATATAAATAAAAAGAAAATAATGTTAAAAAATTAAATAAAGTTAAAAAAATACTGTACCTCTTTCATAAAAACAATAGAATTAATTAATTTTGAATAACACGTTGTAGACATAATGATAGCTGTCAAAATGTTAATTGAGTCATCGAAATTTTTTGAAGTTGCGATACCACAAATCTGCCAATAACGCAATATTTCAATTAAAATACAAGCTTAATTATTCCGAACGAAATTTAAATATATGAAAATTTTCAAGTTTTAAGCGTAACATCCACAGAATAAACATTTAAAAAATAATTTCTGATTACCAGTGTAAAAAAGAAAGTAAGATGCATAACAGAAATAAAAGTAGAAATAAGAATCCTCTGATGTATGGATTGATGAGGCCATTGCCCAATACAGGACATTAATATTTTAGTGAGTCTAAAATAACTTGCATCGAAGAAGTCCATCGCTCGATGGCTTTGATCCAACTGAAGCTCGCATTTAGTAGAATATCAAGAAAATTATCACACGTATACCTCGGGAAAATATTAATGAGAATCTTTCTTTGAACGGCATTTAAGTTATGGATTTACCACGCCACGCGAGTCCCTTTCCACGAACACTAATATATCATAATTGCGCTATTATACCAGACAATTTTTTTTCGCTTCAATTTCCAGGAGACATTTTAAAATATTAATGATTCTATCACGTGTTCAGAATCATATTGTTTGCACGTATAGGTGAGAATTTTTTTCTGTAGAAAGACACGAGAAGTCTCGAAGGGTGCATATTGATTAGTGGATATTTAAATGTCTCCTCATGTACTATAACTACAGTAACTTTTCATTTATTGAATATAAGTAAGTTTAAGTATCATTAATGTCTTATTTCTATCAATTTTGATTGAGCGCATCATACTCATTAAAATAGGTAAGCTTGTTACAAAAACAATTGAAATTTTTTTTTTTTTAATCTTTGCTCACCAATAATGACAATTTCATTTATTTTTACAGAATGCATGAGGAAACTTAATAAATGCCTTGAATGGTATAATCGGTGCTATGATCAAAGTATAATTGTGGATATCGGGGCTACTCCTTTCCAGTTCAAATCAGAAATGTCAAATCAAAAATCAAAATGTTTGTGAATATACTGTTCAATTTTACTTCACTAGGTAATACTAAAAATTTTAATTGAATTAATATCATACATTATTTTAGAATACATTTTTAAGACTGATATTTCCTTTCATGTTCGAGTTTTAGGGCGGCCATAATTTTTCGTCATCCGCAAATAAATGATATAAGAAATAATTTCCTAAAGCCTTTTACTGAAGATGTGTGGTGGGTAATGACTACAGTCGTTATTTATTAGAGCACGGTGTATTTTATTACGAAAATTGAGAAAAAATATATTGGAAAAAGTAGAAAAAAAAACGTATTATCGAGCTTCGGATAGTGTAATGACTATACTTGCGGCCACTACTCAGCAATTGATGAACAAAAATATATCGGAAAGCTCCAACATAACTTTTTACTTTCTTCGAACGTTGTTGATAAGATAAAGAAATTCACTCATCAAGGAGAAGACTGAAAACAAATGTTTCTGGTCATACGTTCAATAATTAGGATTTATTGTATAAAAGTTATAAATCCAACGTTTCGACCCTCCTTTGGGCCTTTATCAAGGTACATTTAAAATCGCAAAATAAATCTGAAAAGAAATTTCAGTTTGCATAAACTTAGTGAGTCGTAAATATATAATAAAAGTCAAATTACTTTATAATGATTGTGTCGAATTAAAAATAATTAAAAGAAATACCTGAACAACGTTGTGCTCCTTAGATCCACAAATGTCAAAAATAATAAAAACATTAGTTTGTTTGTCATTGTAAATAATAGTAGGTAAGGACGGACGACATTTTGAAATAATATTTGCGTAAGGCTAGGTCGTGACGTTAAATAAATTGGCTTACAACTGAGTATGTAAATAATATAAGATAGATTTTCTATTATTTCTTTATCCTTCTTGTTTATATATAAGTCCTCGAACTTATGGCAATTTTTGAAATAAAAATTTATGTGAAATTTTTTTAAAACACCTCTAATTCTTTCTGATAAACCATGGATATAAAGAAGAGTCAGATTTCTGTGAAATTCGTTTAGATTGTTTAACCTATTTTCTTTCTTTCTGCTGATAATAGAGTTATTGTAAATTTCATTGATTCTATCTTTAATAATGCTATTTATAAACTGTGAAGAATAGTTATTTAATTTTCAGATTTCTTTGATATGATTTAAGTTGTCTTTTCTAAATTTAAAATCACTAAGTTTAATTCTTCTGTCAACTAAATTTTTAACCAATCCAATTTTTTTTATATCAAAGAAATCTGAAAATCTGTCTCTTCCTTATATCCATGGTTTATCAGAAAAAATTATAGGCTTCTTAAAAAAATTTCACAAAAATGTTTATTTCAAAAATTGCCATAAGATCGAGGACTTATACAGAAACAAGAAGGATAAAGAAAGAAAAAAATCTACATAATATTATTTACCTCATTAAGTGTAAATGTTGCAATATGATATATATTGGTCAAACTTGTAGACGTTTAAAAACACGAATAGCTGAGCATACAAGAGATTGCAATTTGGCCAACAATAGCACAGCATTAGCTCAGCATGCATGGACTTATAATCATTGTTTTGATTTTAGTTTTAGCAATATTAAAATTTCAGCTAGAGAAAACAAAATATACAAAAGGAAAATCATTGAATCCATTTTTACCAATAAATATAAAGACGTATGTGTAAATTTACAAACTGAGAGAATACATATTAAAAATTACTATCAATGTATACTGAATTTGTTTTCAGAATTAAATAATTGACTTTGAACTCTACTGCGCTTCTTATTACACATAGTCAGTTGTAAGCCATTTTATTCAACGTCACGACCTAGCCTTACACATATATTATTTCAAAATGTCATCCATCCTTACCTACTATTATTTACAATGACAAACAGACTAATGTTTTTATTATTTTTGACATGTATGGATCTAAGGAGCACAATGTTGTTCAGGTATTTCTTTTAAATATTATTTTTAATGCGACACAATCATTATAAAATAATTTAACTTTTATTATATATTTACGACTCACTAAGTTTATGTAAACTGAAATTTCTTTTTAGATTTATTTTGCGATTTTAAATGTACCTTGATAAAGACCCAAAGGAGGGTCGAAACGTTGGATGTATAACTTTTATACAATAAAACCTAATTATTGAACGTATGACCAGAAAAATTTGTTTTCATTCTTCTCCTTGATGAGTGAAATTCTTAACTACTCAGCAAGGTGAGTTAATTTATTATACATAATTATTTGAATATTATTAAAAAATTTATTATTTCTCTAATTTAATTTTGCAAAAGAAATGACGGTTGTCTCTAGATTCTACTGATCTACCTTTTTTTAAATTCCGGTTGCATCGTCTTCCTTTCATTATTTGTGTGGGATCTTTTGATTTACCAATTTGATTCTGCATCTGTAGTGGGATTCCTACTTATAGAAGCAACTATTATTTGAAATCAAATTCCTTACGTCATATATCCTTTTCATGAATAAATACAAATATTCCTGTCCCTTGCTCCCCCCCCTTTCAGCCTTTTCATGCTTTCTTTCTCCACATCACGCTCAACTTTTACCACCCCAACTCTCGACCCATCCCACAAATAACACCCCTTAGCAATAGCAGAGCTCGGACTCACTTCTAAAATGAAAAGTAAATTAAGTTTTTAAGTTGTAACTATATTGTAAAAAAATATCATATTATTAGGTAATGATAATTTATAATTCTATGGGGTGAAAGTATTTTTAATTTTCAAAAGATTTTGTTAGGTTAATTCTCATAACTCAACTTATAGAAGCGCTCTTTTGATATTTTGTTAGCATCAGATGTAATTATGTGATAAGAGTATTGCCCAGTTGCCTTTGAACAGTTCACACGTAGGAACGTTCTCCGTTTTCGTCTTCTAGGGTCACGTTATTGTGGTCGGTAAACCCAAAAATAATATGGGACCCGTGACACTGATCGGAGAATTTCCCGTCGTTTGTATTATACAGCACGTACAGCTTGTCGCCTATTTTTCAATTTATAGGTCGAACTTTTCGATCATATCTAGCTTTAGATCAAAGTTTAGCTCAAATCTTGTAGGTATGACCCATAGGTCTCGATTTCTTCACCTTGGGGGAAAAATATGGGAGTTCTGGCTATTCGACCAAAAACAATTTTGTGTGGTGAGAAATTATTCGCCTCGTAAACCGACGTATTATATACAAACATGGCGAAAGGGACTAGTCTATCACAATCATCATAATTGTTTGCCTAGTGCTTAATATAGTCGGTCATTATGCCGTGACTTTTCTACAGCGATCCATTAGTTCAAGGTCAGTATCCACATTTCGTCAAAGGTTTGACGTGAAACAACTTTTCCAGCTTAGATGCTTAGATGCTCCATATAGTGAGAACAGATCAAGGCAACGGCTGGGGTATTTTTTTAGTTTTGATTTTAAGTATTGCGACTGCGATGCAATATTTATTAAAATTATCCTGCATCTTTAGGATATATTGGTTTGCACTCGGTGTTGTGAGGAATTTCCCAACAGTGTCAAAAGAAATCTTTTATAATACTCCAAATGGAGTATCCGTCATTAGCATTGGTTAAAGCGTCTTAGCCCTAACGAGTTTCTTTTCGAGGCAGCTCTTATTGAACCTCTGATGTACTCGCAGATTTCATCGCGCATGCCGGGCCATGTATAGTGTTCTCGGGTTCGACAGTATGTTTCGGTCACACCTTTTTGACCTTCTATGAGACTAGAATGATATTACGCGATTATTCTTTTTCGATTTTCTAGAAATCGAACTTCGATTTTTTCGTGGTAAAGTGTGATGGTGATATCGCAAACCTGGAAAATATCCGTAGGAAGTTCAGTCATTTCATTTTGTTGCAGATTTCCTAGCAGATCGCCCGAGTTAGCCACACGTCAAGTTTTTTGATTATCGCGTTCTAAGGTGTGATAAAGATTTTTGTGACCCTTTGTCTCATCGGTCCAATTTGTTGCATCTGAGAGTTTTTCTTCCAAAACAATCGAATAGGTTTTATAACGACGGTTTGGAGTGACCAAGGCTTGTCCCTCTTCTGGGCTCGTACGTTAGAGGTTGTAAATAGTTATGGACGATGTTTGTTTCGTCCGTAAAAGATGTGAGTATCTGCATTGGTAAAATCTTGGTATCCTCTTTAGATGAAGAGGATGTTGGGGAATCACGGAAGAGAATCGAAACATCGTTAATTGCATGATTTGTGGGAATAGTAGGGACGATGGGATTTGGGAGTCTTCTTCCATATAATATTCTTGGTTATCCTTGTTTCTTGGGAAAGGAATTGAATTTGCTTTTGGTCGGATTTCTGTTTCAGGGATGAAAAACCTATTCTCTAGGAGGTTGTGTTTTGACAACAGGAGATTTGATTACCTCCGGCACCTCCTGAAATCGTACGATACTTTTTATCGCCACCCTGGAATTTTTACGAGAGTCCTGGGTTTGTTTTGATGTTTTCGGAAGGAAATTTGGTATTTTCTTTTTTTGATATAGAAGGGGGTGCAGGAATTTGCTTATCCGCAGGTTCCATTTAATTTCCTCTTTCAGGATTAGAGTTACTTTCTTCCCAAATTTGATCTTTGTATTTTTCTAGGAAGTTCCGGAGTCGTGTGGAGATCTCATGATTAGCATATTCTCCGCATGAATCTAGGACCTCTGAAGCTTAAAGATGCGCTGGATCATCCTCTCTATCGGATACGGCTGTAATTTCCAAGCCTACGCAATCCCATAATAAGGACTTTTTTCTTCGAGGGATCTGTTCAACTAGATGGAAGATTTTTTATGAATGAATGAATTTGATATCGGAGCTGAGGTTCGTTCTTAGTGGAATCTCTACTGATATCACTATCTGAATGTAATGATGATACATCAACGATTATTTCGTTTAGATCTTGGAACTCGCCGTTTTCTTCGGCATCTCCATTGTTGAGTGACGTAGTTTTTCCGATTTCGTCGCGAGCTAGTTGACTGGCTATCTTGTTTCTACGGATTTCCTTATCGCTTGGAACATGGTTCCAGATTACTCCCATGGATCCGGTTGCTGACTTGATTTTCTTCGAACACGGCTCGAATTTCAACAGGTTTATTTTCTCTTGTTTTTCAATCACTCACTTCCTGTTGTGACATCCACTGAGTTGCACTGTCGGTCAGATATTAAAAATCAGTATTAATCCGCAGTCTATTTATTTCAACCGAGTGTAACTTTTTGAAAGCAATCTTGACTGCTCGAATATTTGCGACGTTGTGTATCTGTCGCCCTTGTGCGGTCTGTAAACTGTAAAGCATTGAAAGCGTTATCTAGCCCTAACCATACACCAATTCCTGTCTTGGCCTCCCCTTCTACAGAGTGGATTCACGCTCCATCTACGTAGACATCGAGGATGGGTTACGCTGGTATAGGAAAACAATGGTTCTAGGGTATCATACTTGGAACTGCATTTTGACTGGATGTATCTTCTTTTATGGACGGAATTATTAGCTCGATGTCTGGTAAGACACTGTGGCTTCTCCTGAACATAGGCGCATCAGAGTCGTTAGAAGCGGTGGTGCTCTAGATATTTTAAATTCAGGGCGACGTCTGCACACTCTTTTAGCAATGTCGCTTTCATCTAAATTCCTTTCCTGTTTCCTTTGAATAGGGGTATGGTTTTTTTCTTGGGCATCAGTTTTTACAAATGGTTTATATGCAAAACTCTCGAGGGTATGGACCTACTGTGAATACACATCACTTTTTCAGTTTTGTTGGGGTCCGTGATTTCAAAGTTATAAATGTCGGATGAGCTAACAGGTTCGGCTGAAATTTTCCCTTTTTGTGCTCGAATCCGTAAGTGTACTTCTTGAGTCGTTGACGTCAACGAATTAGTCTTGAACCTGGATTTTCGATGTAGTTCATCTAGATAACTGGTTTATTGTCGCGCGGCGGGATGAATTTTAGCCATACAAATATGGGCGAAAATTTGTTATTGAATTAAGTACTGCGAAGCATTGTTTTCCTTCGGGAAAATATTGCTTTTCGCAATCATTCACTATTTTGGAAAAGTAAGCTATTCGCATTTCTATTCCCTTATGTTCTTGAATGAACATGGCCCCAACAGCATATAGCGAAGCATCGGTGGTTAATTTAAATATTTTATGGAAATCAGGGTACTAAATTACGGGTTCATTACAGAGGTGCGTTTGTAATTTGCTGAAACTTTGCTGTTTTGGTGCTCTCCATTCCCATGCTTCGTCTTTTTTTAGGAGGTCGGATAAAGGTATAAGACCTATAATAAACCTGGGTTAGGTTTAACCTTATCTCTACTAATGATGTGCCCTAGGTATGCTACTTCAGTCCTGAGAAACTCGCATTTATCGGGCTGGAGTTTAAAAATAAAAAACTTCAGATCCTGGCATCCCCTCCAGGAAGGTGTCCATGAGGCACTGAAAAGTCGCAGACGAGTTCTCGATTCCCATGGACATGCATGGGTATTCAAAATACACAAGCGATGTTTAAAAAGCTCTCTTCGCCCAGTCCTTAGAGTGTGTTTCAATTTTGTGAAATCCACTTGCTATGTATATATGATGGGCATCCCCTATAACTTTTTTATTCAATGCCCTGAAGTCTATGACTTTCCTATATTTTCTTTTCCCTAAAGCGTCGAGTTTCTTTGGGACAATGAATATGGGTGAGTTATATGGTTACTTGGAATCTCGGATGATTCCGCTGTGTTTACACGCGTAAAACTTACTAACGTGCTTTGCTAAAAGTTCAGGTTCATTTTATTAAATCAAATAGAGATGCCGTTAAAAACTGATTTATTTTAAATAACATCTAAGTCACATCATTGACTATTGAAATGGTACAGAAAATTGGTGCAAGAAAAAAGAACACTCAGAGATTGTGAAGTTAACAATATTCACTATACAGTTCGCTTATCATTCATCATTCGGATAGTTCATCACTCTTTCGCGTCTCCGAGAGCACTGGTCTTCGAGTGCAATGCTCGCAAGGGCCTAGAAAATTCCAATGTTGCCAGAAATGTAAAATGAAATACACTCAAAATTTAGAATATTGGCAACATCGGACGTGTCCTGAAGAAGAAGGATCAAGCAGGCCTAGGTACTGAGATATTAGTTGCAAGAAAGGTGAAAATGACCATTCTGAGTGGTTATCGCCGGCGGATCGGCAACCTAGGGTTTATTTATACAGATGTTCTCGTACCCTCCTTGATGATCCTTCAAATTCAGAGGTCTCAAGCTTAGAACTTCCATTCTTTCATCCCTACAGACATTCCTTAAAGCGAAAGCAACAAACTCATAAAAGTTATAATCCAGAAAAGGCAGATGCTGCGAAAATGAGAAAGTTTCAAATGGCACGTACAGATTTAAAGAATGAGCATTGAAGAGAGGGTCATTCCGAGAGGGTCAATGAACGGATTTAAAGAGCTTAATTTGCTTTTACTTGGAACCTGCTTCGAGCTTGAAAGATCTTTAAGTTCACTGGAAAAATCTTGGGCCTGAGCAAGTTTCAAGAGACAGGTCAATGACCCCTTTCGTTCCTCAGTGGTCAAGTAACCTACATTTCGAAATTCCCTCGCACTTTCAGGTTGTGAATGAATCGTAGACAATATGCTGTTATCCTAATTAATTTAGTAAAATATGAACAACTTTCGAGCCAATTACCATCCTTCTCCGTGGTTAAAATTAATGTACATTTCTTTTCGGGTGCATTTTCAAGATTCTTACAATGTGTATCCTGAGGCCAAGTTTGAAGAGGCTGCGATAACCAGACAGGCCCTTTCCACCAAAGTTCATTGTCTCGAATTTCTTCAGGATTGATTCCTCGAGAAATTAGGTCAGCTGGATTGTCCTCAGATCTAACGTGATTCCAGTTCTCGTTCGTGAGTTCTTGAATTTCACTGGTTCGATTGGCGACGAATGTTTTCCAGCGACTTGGCGATGATTTGATCCAACATAAAGTGATTGTGGAATCAGACCAATAATATTGTTGATCAAGATGTAAATCCAGGGATGCCATCACTGATTCCGTTAATTGTGCAAGAAGCAGCGCAGCCTGAAGTTCTAGCCATGGCACCGAGATCCTCTTCAATGGGGCCACTCGAGATTTTGCACATAATAATTGTGTGGTGACGTGATCGAGTTCATCTGTCGAACGGAGAAAAATGCATGCTCCATATGCATCTTCAGATGCATCGCAAAATCCATGAAATTGGACCTTGATATGATTTTGGCATAGGACAAAACGTGGCACGGAAATTTCATTCAATGCCCGAAGTTGAGTGCTGAATTCCATCCAGTGAGTATGTAGATTTTGTGGTAGAGATTCATCCCAGTCGAGTTTAAGATCCCATAACTGCTGTAAAATTATTTTGGCACGAATGATTGCTGGACTCACTAGACCCAGGGGATCAAAAATTTGATCAATCGAGGATAAAATTGTCCTTTTTGTGACCCTTTGCTGTGAAGGTTCTGGAACTAAATAATTGAGTTCATCATCTTCAGGTTTCCGAAGTAATCCCAGGGTTTTCGGATCCTTATCAGCTTGAATAATTCGTTCAGACGCTGTGCGGCCCGATTCATTGAAGACTTGTGGTTCATTGGAAGCCCATTTCCGAAGTTCAAATCCATAGGAAGAAAGAAGTGTTGTGATTTCTTCCTTCAGTTGTTGTTCCTCTTCAAGAGAGGAAAACCCAGCGAGCATATCGTCAACATTAAAGTTTCGTATTATGACGTCACTCGCTAGAGAATGCTCGTCCTTATTTTCCTCTCCAACTTGTCGTAAGGAACGTGTGGCTAAATATGGAGCCGAAGCAGTTCCGTACGTGACTGTCTTTAATCTAAAATGTTGAAGGGTTTGAGAAGGATCCTTCCTCCATAAAATTCGCTGAAAATCGAGCTGTTTTTTATTAATTTTCACCTGACGATACATTTGCGCGATATCAGCCAATAAAACAGTTGGATGTTGACGAAAGCGTAATGTTATGGAAAACAAGTCATTTTGAACAACTGGGGCGATCCTTTGTACCTGATTGAAAGATAACCCGGACGTGGTTTCTGCAGACCCATCGAAAACCACTCGTACATTTGTCGTTGTGCTTCCTTCCTTCTTTACTGCGTGGTGTGGAAAATAATTGATAGGCTCGTCGATGTTTACTTCGTCGGAGGGAATTAATTCCATGTGGCCTTTCTTTTCGTAATCGTCCATAAACTCGATGTACTTCTCCCTCAGTTCCGAGTCCTTGCCTAATTTTCGTTCTATGGAGAGAAAACGCTTTTCTGCCATATAAAGGGATTCTCCGAGTTCGTTGACCTCGTTTTTGAACGGCATTGTCACGACGAATCGTCCATCTTCATCTCGTTCAGTCGTGGAAAGAAAATGTTGTTCCAGTTCATCATTATGATCAAGCTTTGGAAAATTGTCCTTTAATTTGTGGTTCTCAATTTCCCAGAATTGTTTAACTTGATCATGCAATTGCTGATTCGTTATCAAGTTACATACTGCCTGCCTTGTACACGAAGGGACCTGCATGGGACCTGCGACTATCCATCCTAGCTGAGTTTTCTGCAAAATAGGTTGATCTCTGCGCAGATGTTTTTGACCTACACGTATGAGATTCCAGAAAAGGCCCGCACCAATTAAAAGATCGACAGGACGGGTTTTTGTGAATAGTGGATCCGCAAGAACAATACCCTTTGGAATTTCAAAATCACTTCGACGCACGGGAAGGTTTGGCATGTCGTCGGTGATTTCCGACGCTACTAAACATTTAATCTTTCTTGAAAACTTTGTCGAGCAAGAACTAAATTTTATATTTGTACAGTATTGTGGCTCTTGAGTCGCTTTAAATACTCCCGAGACCACAGTGTCCGAATTTGACATTTCAAGATTTAAACGTTGACACAGATTTCGCGTTACAATATTAACCTGTGAACAAGGATCTAGTAAAGCGCGGCATTCATGGAGTTTGCCACTACTATCTTCGACCCAAACAATGGCAGTACCCAACATGATTTCTTCATTGGCAACAGGATCATTTAAATTTGTGAGCACTGCTGATGTCTTGTTCACGGGTTCTGACTGTAGAGCAGGTGGTTTGGCCTGTTCAATGGGATCTATTGTTTGAGGTTTAACAAGATAATCAATATGAAGCAAAGTATTGTGCTTCTTGTGACACTTATTGCACGGCCCGGCGTAACATTGTCTATTATGATGACCTGGAACTAAACAATTAAAACAGAATCGCCGTTTCCTAACTTCATCAATCCTAGATTCGATGGGAAGTGCTCTGAATTTTTCGCAGTTGTACAATGAATGCGATTCTTGACAAAGAGGACATATTAATTTCGTCGTTGCGTGAGATGTAAGACGTTCAGAAAATTTCGAATTCGTATTCTTTGTACTTGACCTTTTGATATTGTTCGGCTGATTCGTTTCTGGCTTATCGACGGAGGTTCTCTCTAAATATTTACAATGACTTTCGAGAAACTGAATCATATCTTTGAACGTAGTTTTTCGAGTTTCATTCGCAGGATTGTGATCACGCTTAGAAATTAATCGCTTTTCCCATTCTCGTTTTGTGAATGGATCTAACTTAGTAGTCAACAGGTGAATAATAACTGTATCTCAATTCTCAGTGGTTTCACCCAATGATTTTAACGCGAGCAAGTTATTATTTGCATCATCGATTAGCTGCCTCAATGCGGGATACGAAACCTTTGACAATACTGGAAGTTCAAAAAGAGCCGACATGTGAAAGTGGACAAGTGACTGTAAATCTTCAAACCGATCTAAAAGACTCTGCCAAGCAAGTTCGTAGTTCGCATCTGAGACACCTAATGATTTGATAGCTCGTGCAGCCTCTCCTGTCAGTGCATCTTCCAAGTAGTGGAATTTTTGAATATTTGTGAGAGAAGTTTTTTCGTGTACCATGGTTTTGAAGGAATCACGAAATTTAACCCAGTTTGTGTAAGACCCATCAAACTTTGGAATTTTTATTGTGGGTAAATTGGAAGCTAGATAGTTAGATGACAGGAGATTCGCAAGATCATTCAGAGCTGTAGATTGAGATTGTTGACCGTTATTTGAGGAACTACTCGCCCTACTAGAAGTCGAGTCTGACGAGTCCACTTTTCGCGTTTGTTCAATAAATGCATTTACCTGTGAAAATACTTCAAAATATGTGTTTTCAAATTCATCACGTTCTCGACTTTCTGATACCTCGTTTTTCGGCGCAGTTAACAAATCAATCTCACTTTGTATCTCATTGAATTGATCATATAATGGTTCAAATTTGTTTAATTGGATTACCCATTTTCCTACTCCTTGCGTTTTATCGTACGCATCAAATTTATTTTTGAACCTAGTTAAACCACTTTTGATTGGAGTTCGTTTTTTCCTCCACGCTTCCAACGACATTTTCGCAGTTCTAATGACTCAAGTCGAAGAGCAATAAATTCAAAGAAAGGAAATAGAGACTTGGAGACTCACCGAATGAAATAATGTCCTCCAGCTTCTCCATCGTCCTCGTTGTCCTCTCCGTTGTCCAGGAAGTTGAATTGTCTCTCAAGGAATTGTGTGAGAGATATGATGCATTGGGTGGAGTTAAATGCACTGGTTTGCTCGCGTTTAAACCGCAAATTGGTGCAGTAATCAGCTGAGCACGTGAATTTGACGTGCTCTCAGCTACTTGGAGGATTGAAAGGGTTCGAAAGGTGTCGAACAAAACTACACAGTGCAGGTCGAGTTCAAACAGTTCACAGAAAGTTCACGTTGTATTTATTTGTTATACAACAAGTTCACGATTTATTGATTCATTTATTCGCACTCAAATCACGTAAGCACTCACAGTTCAGGAAATTCACCAATCAAGTTCATTTGGTTTCACAAGAAAGTTCACAGCTCAGTTCACATAAAAGTTCAAGTTCAAAGTGACACTTAATCCGCGGAATAAATAATTCACCATATTCCCGTATCACTTTTTATTATCGGATTCGATATCCAAGCTCGAAGGACCAATGTTTACACGCGTAAAACTTACTAACGTGCTTTGTTAAAAGTTCAGGTTCATTTTATTAAATCAAATAGAGATGCCGTTAAAAACTGATTTATTTTAAATAACATCTATGTCACATCATTGATTATTGAAATAGTACAGAAAATTGGTGCAAGAAAAAAGAACACTCAGAGATTGTGAAGTTAACAATATTCACTATACAGTTCGCTTATCATTCATCATTCGGTTAGTTCATCACTCTTTCGCGTCTCCGAGAGCACTGGTCTTCGAGTGCAATGCTCGCAAGGGCCTAGAAAATTCCAATGTTGCCAGAAAGGTAAAATTAAATACAGTCAAAATTTAGAATATTGGCAACATCGGACGTGTCCTGAAGAAGAAGGATCAAGCAGGCCTAGGTACTGAGACATTAGTTGCAAGAAAGGTGCAAATGACCATTCTGAGTGGTTATCGCCGGCGGATCGGCAACCTAGGGTTTATTTATACAGATGTTCTCGTACCCTCCTTGATGATCCTTCAAATTCAGAGGTCTCAAGCTTAGAACTTCCATTCTTTCATCCCTACAGACATTCCTTAAAGCGAAAGCAACAAACTCATAAAAGTTATAATCCAGAAAAGGCAGATGCTGCGAAAATGAGAAAGTTTCAAATGGCACGTACAGATTTAAAGAATGAGCATTGAAGGATACACTGAAAGATAATAGTCTAAATACAATATTGTGAATCAGTCATTGAGAATCTGAACACGCTGTAATTCTGATTCTTTATTTGGGTCTCCATCTGACCAGCTGCTTCTCGAGGGCAACAATATTGCTTTTTAGTAATAACTTTGTCATCAGTTGTGACGATTCTATGTAGAATCTGATTCGGGCAGCTCAATTTCTCGTTGCGCAGATGAAATACGTCGGGACAGTATCTGACCCAGTTAATGACTACATCCTCTTATTTTATGGTCAAATGAGAAATATATGAAGACTTTTTATGTGTCGCCTAACCCGCTGAGGTCACCTGAGATCCAAAGTACCCCGGATCGATTTCACGCCAACGTATCTTTACGAATACGTATCTTTTTATTCAAGTTTTGTTATGATGCTAAATTCTCATTTAACAAAAGAAAATTAGAGGGTCATAAAAGGAGAGACCTTTATCTATATTGAGAAAAATTTCTAGGGCGAAATATCAGTAGTTGGGCCCCATGTCAGAGAGAAACTGAGGTTAACCTCTTCCAGACGAAGCACAACTATCAGTATAGTGGCGCTTCTGCAGCCCACTTTGGGTAACTTGTCCATATACAGAATAGAAGCAAACAGAATTTGATCAGTTTTCTACATTATCAGACATAATCTCGTACCTCGTACACAGGCGCAACTCGTTGAGTGATTTTACGAAGGGAAAGCCCTAATAGCACGGAACGTTCCGGGACCGTTCCCGGAACGTGTAAAATGTCCGCTGCTTGGAACGTTGTAGAGGAATGTTCCAGGTACGTTTCACTGGGACCTGAGGAGAACCTTTCGTTATTGATATTTGCAACAACAATTATTTCGTAAACCGTAAGAGATAGGTAAAAATGGGATATCATTTTTGAGTTTTGAGTACCGCATATATCACACTATAATATGATATTCCTATTATAAACTGACATCGATTTTGACCTATCACTTGCGGTTTACACGATATTTCTTGATAATAATAACAATAACGATAATTTCTGTTTGGAACGTTCCCAAACGGCGGACATTTTACACGTTCCTGGAACGTTCCGCTGGAATGTTCAGAAGGTACCCGCGGAACGTTCCGGGAAAATTCCAGGAACGTTCCGTGGAAAGTGGAAATTGTGTGAGAATCGGCTATAAACGTTTGCTTAATTTTATTGGGATATTATTATTCAGTTCATTGTGCCTTTAGTTTGAATGAATATAGTCAAAATATATTTTGTTGTCGGAAAAAATCTTTTCATTAAACTGATTACGGGAAATATCAATTCTTTTGATAAATGAAATTTCTCGCTTTTGATGAACTTCTTTATTGTTAAAATGCCTTAAAATTTTTTGAACTTACCTCTAATTCTTTGAAATTCTGTAGGATTGACTAGAAATTCTATGAAATTTAACATTGATTTTTTGGCATTCATACCTAAATTTGAGGAATTTACCTTGAATTTCTTATATTTCTTTAGAAATATCTAGGAATTCTATGGAAGACACTATAAATTCTAGGAACTTGTCAAGAAAACTTTGGAAATCACCTTGAATTCTGTGAAATTTACAATTAACTCTTCGGAATTCACTTTAAGTTATTTCAATTCATTCATTTATTTGAAATTATTTAGAATTCAATAGAAATTCTATAGAATACTTCATGAATTCTTTGGAATTTTTTTAAATTTACTAAGGGTTAATTCACCATAGATTTTTTTGAAATTCACTATAAAATTCCTAGAATTCACCATAAATTCAATAGAATTATTTAGAATTCATCACAAATTCTCTGTCATTCTTCGGAATTAATCTCAAAACATTTTAAATTTCTTTAATTTTATCAGAATTCAACTTAAATTTGTTTGAAATCACCATGATTTTTTTTAAATTCACAACAAACTCTTTGGATTTCACCACAAATTTATTGAAATTCAATAATAATTTAAAGAAATTCTTTGACATTCACCCTAAATTCTTTGGTATTCTACGGACTCAATCTCAATATATTTATATTTAATTTCCATTCTCTAAAGCCCTCGGAAATTACCTTAACTCATTTTAACTCATTCATTGTTTTAATTCACCTTTAATTTTTTTCATTTTCCTGAAATTTATTAGAATTCACTAGAAATTCTATGGAATTTACTACATATTCCTGGAAACCTTATGAAAAAGAAGTATTGGTAACTACTGGATCCTGTACTTACCAATACTTCTTTTTCATAAGGGAAATCCCCAATAAAACTTTAGAACTTCATAACAAATTATTTGGCATTTTTCGGAATTAAGTTTAAATTTATTTATTTCCTTTCAATTATTGAGAGCACTTAGAGTTCACCTTAAATTTACCTTGAATTCCTTGGAATTTTTCAGAATTCAATCGAAATTATATATTGAATTCACTATAAATGGTTTGAAATTCTTAAAAATTACAAATAAAACCTCAGAAGTCACCATAAATTTCTTGAAATGCACAATAAACTTTTCGGAATTCAACATAAAATTGAAATTATTTGGAATTCATCATAAATTGTTTTGAATTTTTCGAAATCAATCCCAAAATATTTAGATTACCTTTCGATTCTTCAAAGCACTCGGTATGCACTTACAATTATTTTAATTTATTTATTTCTTAGGAATTCGCCTTCAATTTCTTTTAATTCCCTTGAATCTATATTGATTTATCTCAAATTCTTTAGAATTCTTTAGAATTTACGAGAAATTCTATATAATTCACTATGAAATTCTTGGAATTAACATATAAATCTCAGCAATTCACCTGGAATTATTTTCCATTTTCATTCTTCAAAGCCCTCGGAATTCTATTTGAAGTATTTGAATTCATTGATTTGTTATTTCTTGTCTAATTTTTTGTTAATTTCCCTGAAATTTTGTGAGAATTTACTAGAAGTTCTTTGTCATTCACTATAAATCACTGGAAATCGCAAATAACATTTTAGAAGGCACCATCAATTTATTAAAATTTTTTAGACTTTTCTGAAATTCTTTGAAATCCATCATCAATTCTTTCGCATTTTTCGGAATTGATTTCAAAATATTTATATTCCCGCTTAATTATTTAAAGCCCTCAGAATTCACCATAATTTTTTTGAATTCCCAGATTTGTTTGAAATTAACCTTCAATTTTAGTATATCTCCTTGAAATTTGTGGAAAATACCTTGAATTCTTTGGAATTTTTCAGAATTCAATGAAAATTCTATGAAATTTCTTATAAATTCTTTGGAATTCTTAAAAATCACAAATAAAACCTCAGAAGTCACAATAAATTCATTGGAATGCACAAGGTACTTTTCGGATTCACCACAAATTTATTGCAATTCTTTAGAATTCGTCAAAAAATTTTTTAGAATTTTTCATAAATTATCTCAAAATATTTATAATAGCTTTCAATATCCTAAATTCCTTGCGATTCCCTTCAAATTATTTTAATTCATTAATTAATTTGGAATTCACCATTATATTTTTTAATTCCCGTGAATTTATTTCGATTTATCTTGAATTCTTTGGAATTCTTTAAACTTGACTGGAAATCCTATGTAATTCACTATCAAAATCTTGGAATTCATATATAAATCTTGGGAACTCACCTTGATTTATTTGGAATTCACAAATAGAACTTTAGAATTCACCATGAGTTCTTTGTAATTCACATTGAACATGTGAGCATTTCATTTTGTTTGAATTCGCTCATTTAAAAGGATGTTGAATTTTCGAGGTGTTAAGACTGACCGAAAATATTTGTGCTACCCTCACCGAATTTCGGTGAACCTAGGCTATTTTATTTAATTTATATTTTACATTATATTTTATCGGTCTTGTCTATAGCTACAGGATTTTTATTCACAAATTTGCTTAGTCTACCAGAGGTGACGTTATTATTCATTTAAACCACAATTATCGGGGAACGAACTTCCGGACGACTAGCGCTTCCGTGAAAGAGTAAAGCTGGTATATTATTAGTCTTGATGTGCAAGGTATATCCCATGGGTTTTTATTGATTAGTGTCATTTGAATTCTCGTCTCGAACGAAGTAACATTTTCTTCTGTGGACAGTTTCTCTTGCGGAAGGACAACTAATTTTTATGATTCCCTTCAAGATTTATGAAGTGAACTTCAATTCTTTAGAATTCTTTAGAATTTACTAGAAATTATTTGTAATTCACCATGAATTATTTGGAATTTGCAATTTATTTATTTTTAATTAAAAATTAATCTTCAGAATTCCACATAAATTTTATGGAATTCACATTGAACTCTTCGGAATTCACTACAAATTCATTATAACTCTTTTTTTAAGAAATCTTTGCAGTTCATCATAAATTCTGTGGCATTCTTCGGAACAAATTTGAAAATATTCAAAAATATCTTTAATTCTATAAAGTTCTCGGAAATCGCCTGAAATTATTCAACATCAATTCTTTGGAATTCACAATTGAATTTTAGAAATGTACCTTGAATTTTTTTGAATTTTTGAGAATTCAGAATGAATTCTTTGGAACTCACAACAAATTCTCTGAAATTCTTTAGGAATTTTATGGCATTCTTTGAAATTGGTAATAAATTCATTAATATTCTTCAGGATTAATCTAAAAATATTTATATTTCATTTCAATTCTTTAGAGACCTCGGAATGCACCTTAAACTATTTGAATTCATTGATTTGATTGGAATTGACCTTCATATTTTTTTAACTTCTTGAAATTTTTAAGAATTTACTAGAAATTCCATGGAATTCACTATGAATTCTTTGGAATTCAAAATTAAACTTCAGAAATTACTCTAAATTCTTTGAAATTCATTTGAATTCATAAATAACTTTTCGAAACTCACCACAAATTTATTAAAAAATTTTGGAATTCACAATAAATTCTTTGGAATTCTTCGGAACTAATCTCAAAATATTCATAATTCTTTTCAATTTTTCAAACTCCTGAGAATTCACTTAAAAATATTTGAACTCGTTGATTTATTTGTAATTCAACTTCAATTTGTTCAAATTCTCTTGATACTTGGAGAATTTACATCTTTGGAATGTTTTAGAATTTACTATAAAATCCAATTCATTTAAAATTATTTTAATTCATTGATTCATTCAAAATTCCCCTTCAATTTTCCTGATTTCCTTGAATTTATTTTGATATACCTTGAAGTATTTGAAATTCACTAGGATTTAATTTTAATTCTTGAAAGTACAGGGAAATCACGTTAAATTGATTATGTTAATAATTTTTTTAAGATTTACTTGGTTTTTTTAAAAAATAGCCTTAAAATTTGTGAAATTTACCTTAAATTATTTGGAATGCATTAAAATTCACAATAAACTATATGGTGTTCACTATGAATTCTTTGGAATTCATAATTAAATCTTAGGCCTTCACCTTGAATTCTTATGAATTCTTTAGAATTGACCTTGAATTCTTTGGAATTCTTTATAATTCACCTTAAATTATTAGTAATTCTTTAGAATTACAAAGAATTCATTGTAATTCTTGGAAATCAAAAACAAAACTTTGGAAGCTACTTTAAATTTATTGAAATTCACAACAGACACTTCGGAATTCACTACAAATGCATTTAATTTGTTAGAGAATTTTATGGAATTCTTTGAAATTTATCTTAAATTCTTTGGTATTGGAATTCTTTGGAATTAATCATGAATTCTTCAATATGTATAATACCTTTCAATTCTTCAAAGTTCTCGGAATTTATTTTAAATTATTTTAATTCATTGATTTATTTCGAATTCACCTTCAATTTTTTTACATTCTCATTCTAATGAGAAGGTATTGGTTTTATGTAAAATTTGACATAGTCGGTTTTCATCAAATCTCCACGTTTTGAGACCCCCTGAGCTAGAAAAAACGATTTTTACCAAGGTGTCTGTCTGTCTGTGGTCTGTAGTCTGTCTGTCTGTCTGTCTGTAGCCACGATAACTTTCGAAAAAATGATCAGATTTGATTGAGCTTTGGCACACTTTTTTATGGCCGAAAAATAGAGAACGAGTTCGTTAACCAGCTATTTTGGATGAAAATCCAAAAAGTGAGCACATTTTGAAAATTTTTGAGACCACATTTTTTGAAGATTTGAAAATTCTATGTACGGTTATTAGTAGTACGCGGAATGACGAACAAAATATTCTTATGGCTTTTCGCGATAAAAAAAAAATTACTGGAGTTATAGCATTTTCAAAATTCCAAAAAACAAAAGAAAATGAACATTTTAAGCCGAAAAACGCACGATATGAAAAAAATTCAAGAGGAGAAAAACGTTGATTTCTGAACACCGTATAATATTTTCATAACAACTTTTTGAATTTTTTGAAAAATAAAAAATTCAAATTTTGATCGCACAACAAATTAATGAAAAATCAAAAAAGCCATTTTGCTGTCAAACTATGCAAGATACCAGAAAAGATCATCTCACCAAAATTGTGCACCTAAAAAAGATCTACAAATTTCTTATCATTCACTTTTTGATATGACGCGTAGTTTTTGTTTTATTCGTAAAAAACAGCATTGAAAATAGAAAAATCAAATTTTCAGACGAATATTACCAGCTACGAAAAAATGACCGAAACAAAATTTGTTCATCCAAGGAAGAGGTACAAATTTATTATGACTCATGTTTCCGTAGGATGCGTGGTTTTTGTTTTATTCGTGAAAATAACATTGACAGTAAAAAAAATCAAATTTTTGAAAAAACAATGCAAGGTACGAAAACATATAAATTAACAAAAATTGTGCATTCAAAAAAGACTTACAAACCCGTAATCAATTTTTGTGGTAAGAATATATTCAAAATGAAAAAATTAACTTTTTTGATAAACGGCACAAGCTAAAATAAAATGTTAACTAATAAAATTTGTCGCCTGAATTATATCATTACTTTTCATTTGAAATCAAATACAAATTTAGTAATTTGTATATGAAGAACATATAACACGAAGCACAAAGTGCGCGCTCAGTGTATTTACCAAATCGCACGCCGTAAGTGCGTTCAAACTTTTTTGTTTCTATCATACGGTTCAAATGATTTTCAAATCAAATATCGAGCGCGAAGCGCGAGTGTCTGGATGAGAATGTGTTCCTTAAGGTCGATAGAACCTTGAGTAAATAAAGTTCCTTTTCAGTCTAAAATAAAAACAAATTTAACAATCACTTAATATGTAGAGGTTTTGATAATTTTATAATATTTGCAAACAAACTTTTTCTTTTCATCGAAGTCGAACACGAAGTTCAAAAATCTAGAGGAGCCGAGCGTAAAGCGCGATGTAAATACGCCCGAGCGCGTAGCGCGAGGTGAATACATAATCGAGCGCGAAGCGCTAGATCCAACAGTCGCGCGCCCTAGGCGCGCTCAAACTTGCGAGCGAAGCGAGCCGCGCGCGATGCGCGCGATGAGAATGTGCCCGCGAGGCGGGCAGATTTTTTTCTTTTAATTTATTTTGAATTCCCTTGAATTTATTCTAATTTACCTTGAATTCTCCGGATTTAACTAGAAATTCTATGTGATTTACCATGAATTCTTGGAATTCGCCATTATATCTTTTTAAAGCACAGATACCACTTTGTGGTATCACTTTTGCTCAGTCTTTGTACTTCTCTCCGTTTACGCAAAATCTTTGACAAATAAATGTGAAATCATCGACAGTAGTAATTTGGTGATTGTGAATTCTCTTTTGTTAAAGCTCCTTCGGCTTTGACGAACATATTCTCATCACGTATCTCGTGCTTTGCACTTGGATACAATTTGTCCAATACGCGCATTTTTCTACCCAGATAACAAGCGTGCGAGGCACGTTACTCGCGCTGCATGCGAGGCACGCCATGCGTGCCGAAACGCAGCGTTATCGCTCGCACTTCGTGTAGGCACATATATGCGAGGCATATGAGTCGCATATTGTGATAAGTGAATTTTTGAAAAATAATAATATAAATTATTAATATTGTGAAAATACTACAAATTTCAACCATTTTCCTACTATTAAAAAGATGTAAAATATCAATTTTAATTTTAAAAACATATTTGTATTTTTATTGGACCGACAATTTATAAATGACCAAAAAGAAACAAATTTTTGCAAGTTCGATATTAGACAACTATGTGTTTCTTATTTTTATTATTCAAACAAATTATTTTTAATTTATTTTACCCTGCTTATTCTATATTTACGGATCAGGTTTTAAATAAACAGTTCCAAGTTCCCGCCTGATCACGTGGTAAGAAACTTATCCATACAGCATGGCGTTCCTTTCGGTTGCGGTGGTTAGGCTAGGTCCTTTATATTGAATGTTGACAATTTGCAGTCTTCTTCTTCATGGGCACTTAGTTATTTGTAATTTATTATATGTACGTAAAATTATTTCGGATTGCAAACGGTTTTCGTGTTCGCTGTATAGTTTCGAGTGAACGTTTCGCCTGGAAGAGATACTGAAGGCAAATAAATACTTATTTTTTAATGTGTTGATTGGATCATTTTGACTCGCAATGTATTTTTTCGTTATTTTTTTTCAAGTGAAAAGAGAGAAATGTTTTTTACTCATTGCTATATGTTTATTGAAATGTGTATAGCAAATTAGACAACATTTTATTTCGAAATTGACATAATCCAGTTAGGGTTACGTGACATTCTGAAAATCTTGATTAAATAGTGACACATAACCTCAATTTCTGGTGCGGTAAACGAAAGACCGCTGTAGATTGCACTTTTCAGAATAAAAATGAGTAGAAAATATACATTGAACATAATGAAAAATATCCCTACTATACATTATCCCGATTATGATAGAAAAAGGGCAGTTTTTGAAATTATAAAGAGATTGATGAAAAGGTGGATAAAGAATATTTTGTTTTTTCCTATTCCTTCCGCAACGAAAATTTTATTTTAAAATGTTTTCACACAAAACTTTTTCTGTTCATCCTGTAACATTTTATTCTTTTGGTCTTCATCTGTATAGTTTATTTGTATTTATATTTCTCGAGTCTTTCTCATTATTCTCATGTCTTCAATTTTTCAATTTAAGAAATGTCACATTTTATGTCATATTTGTCCTTTTGTTCCTATTAAGTAAAATTAATTAGCGCTCCCTAACGTGAAATACTGTTTACAATATTAAAAGATATAACATTTTCAAAATATTTGAAATTGAAATTCTTATTTATTAAACAGTTTTAAATTGAGATTCTAAATATTGTTTTAAAGTGAAATATTTAAAATTAAAGGACAAGTTAACTTTGAAATCACCATTGAAATAGACAATTTTAAAGTGTGAAGTCGAATTATTTTCAGAAAATGAACGATTGTTCTTATGAGGCTTGAAACATGAAATATTTTTCGAATGCGTTAATTTAAAAAAACTTTTTTTATTTCAATAAAAATTACGTTCAAGATGAATTACATACTTTTTATTCAACAATCTACATTTAAATATATATATATATATATACATACCGTCCGCAAGAACCCGCAATGTGTGCTCGCACTATGCCCGCACGACGTGCGACCCGCACGCCGTGCGACGCACCTGTTACGCATATGAGGACGCATGTGCGTCATCGTTTGCGTGCACGCCGTGCGACAAAATCCGCACGCGTGCGACGCATGTGCTTCGCACTATGCGCGCGTATTGCTATCTGGGTATATTATGTTCAACTTTAATATATTAAATGTATACTATATTAATATCTGTATCTCGTCTCTGAACTGCTCATTCAGATATAGCAAAATAAAGTACAAATTTTACTTTTCATGATTACTTTAATATTCGTTCCTTATTTGCCATTAATCTCTAGTCGTTTTTACACAAATTCAACTTGTTTATTCGTAATTATATTTTGCACGATTAAATCAAAAACTACACGTCCTAGAAAAAAATGGATCAAAGCAAATTTGTAGATATAATTTAGACGAACAAATTATGACATCAGCTTAAGACCGATTTTAAAACAAAACTGTAGTACGCATCTTTTCAAATCTTACGAATTTAAAACTGTAATTTTCCCTCCGTGTTTTTTTTTAATATTTACAAAACGTGATTTTTTGCCAATATTTTGCCTCTGTTCACAACTGTTGAATTGGACAGAAGAAAATAAAGCAAATGTATTTTATTATTTGTTCTATATTTCACAATAATTTTTGTTTGTATTTATTGTACAGAGCGTATATAAACAACTTTGTTTTAGATAAATAAAGAGATTTCCTTTTCACCTATTTTTGCTGTTGCATAATTTAAATGGACACCGACGTAAAAACTATTTTTTTTCTGACTTAGGGGGTCTCAAAACGTCGAAATTTGATGGAATCCACGAAAACTTACATCGATATGAAGTCTTTACATCATTATTAGAATCTTGTATTGTAATTACTGAACTTTAACGTTATACAATATATAATATGAATTTTTATCAAAAAAAGAAAAAATTAACTTTATAACCAGAAAGACGAACTATCAACAAAAAAGATTTTTCAGACATGAAAGAAAAAAAAGTTTCTCTAAATTGTTGAATCTTCAAGCAAAAAGATGAATTTTCTGTACAAAAATGGAATTTTCAACCAGAAAATATGAATATTCAGCAAAAACATCAATTTCTAACAAAATAGTTAAATTTGAAAATAATATATAAGCCTTCATTAGAAAAAAAAAATTTCAAAGACAATAGTTAAACTTTCAAGCAACAAGATGAATTGCTAACTAGAAATATGAATCTTCAACAAAAAAAATATTTTTTAACAAAGTGGTTTTTATACATGAAAGATGACATTTCTACTAAAACAGATGAATTCTTAAATCAAAAAGACAAATTTAAAGAAAAAATATTTGAATTTTTAACAAAAAAACAGTCGAATTTTCATCCAAAAAGTTTGACTTTTGAACAAAATTGTTGAATTTTCCACCAAATAGATGCATTTTTATACAAGAAAGATTAAATTTCTACTAAAACAGATGAGTTCTAAAATCAAAAAGACAAATTTAAAAAAAAATATTTGAACTTTTATCCAAAAAAGATTTTAGTTTGATTTTTTTGCATGAAAAGATGAACTTTAAACAGGAAGTAAATTTTTTACGAAGATACTTGAATTTTCAATCAAAAAAGATTTCAGTTGACTTTTCAACAAATGTGTTTCAACAATATTGTATCAGGGTTAATGCAAAACTTCATTAAAAAAATTCCTTAATATTTCCCTGACCAATTTTTCATTTTCCCTGACCATTAATATTCAAAGACCAGAATCTTAAACTTGTGGCTAGGGTTGTGAGTCCATGAAACGTTTCATTGAAACATTGCAAGTTTCATGAAACAATGAAACGTTTCATGAAACAATGAAACGTTTCATGGACCAAAGTTTCTGAAACGTTTGAAAGTTTCACAAACACTTTCTTAGGGATCGTTCACATATTACGTAATATTAAAAAGGGTGGGGGGGGGGTCGTGTTCCCTTACGGTATCCTACGTATGGGGGGGGGGTGTTTTTGAACCGATTAAGTAACATTTTTAATTGCACGTCCTATTTAAAAAAAGGGATGTTACTAAATATCTCGAAAACATCGAACACATTTTGTTCGAAAACGAGAAAATTTAAATTTTAAATAATAGTACACTATAAGTTGTAAACTTTTTTACATTTTCAAAGAGATAAGAAGAATGAAATTATGGGCAAAAACTTATTTCGAAGAATTCGAAAAAAAATGTAGAAGCTTTTTAATAATTTTGAAACATTTGAGATTTTTTTTTTAGATTTCTGGGAAAATTTTATATGGTTTCGGTTTTATTTTAAAAGAATAATTTCAGTTTGGAAGATCTCAAAATGTTGGAAAAAGAATATGGAAGACTTCAACACAATTATTATTTTTCAGGATTTAAACAATTTTTAGGTAAACTGAATTTGGCAGGGTGTCAAGAGAATGAAAAAAATGTTCTTAAGATTCATAGGAAAATTTCAAATGATTTTTTTTAATGAATTCTAAGGGAAAATTAAAAAACATTACAAAATATTTTTAATTATTTCCTAAAATTTTTAAAAAGAGTGTAAAAGATTATAAAGAAAATTTTTGCAATTTTACCATATTAGATCATTTTAGAAAAAATCTGAGTAAGTTTAAGAGATATTTAGAAGTTTTGAAAATTTAGATATTTTGAAAATTTTGTAAGGTTTCAAGAAAATGAAAAAGGAATCATTAGGTTTCTAAGGAAAATTAAAATGTTTTTTTATTTTGAAAAATTAATTTAAAGAGAATATTTAATAAGATTTAAAAACATTTCAAAAGATTTCTCTGAAATTGTCAAAGAAGAATCTGAAAGATTTTGAGACGATTTTTTTAATTTTTCATAATTTAAAAGAAATTCAGAAAAAATTTGAATAATTTTTAAAGATGAGAAGGTTTAGAGATTCTGAAAGATGAAAAAAAAGAAGAATTTTCTTAAAAATTGGGAAATTTCGAAAAATAGTGTAGAATATTTTGAATCAAAATGTTTCAATTTGATAAGATTAAACAATAAAAAAAATCGAGTGAATTCAAGAAATATTCATAAGATTTAAGGAGATTCAAAAAGAATTTGAAACTTCTAAAGGTTTTACAGAATTTAGATTTTTAAAGATCTCAAACAAAAACTTTAAAAGCTTCAAGAGAATTTTGAAAGGTTTCAAGAGAATAAAATTTTTTTTTAATTTCTGGAAAAATTTGGAAGATTTTAAGGCAATTTATTTACATTATTAATGATTTTTCAAAATTATAAGAAAAATTCGAGTCATTTGAAAATATTTTAAAGAATTTAAGAAGTTTTGAATAGATTAAAAATATTTTAAAACTTATAAAAATTTCCGAAAATTTATCAAATAGTTTTTGATTTCTTCCAAACTTTTAAAAGTCCTAAATATCTTTTAAAAAACGCGAATTTTTCCTAATATTTTGTGAGAACCATCTGAAATACTCACAAATCTTTTTTAATTTTCTAAACCATCTTATAAAAATTACGTTTATATAAATTTAGAAACAAACTGGTCATACTTCTTTTCCTGTCAGTAATTTCAATATTTGTATGACTAAAAAAATATTTGACAAACATTAATGAAATCGTTCTAAAAGTGAAATATTCTAAAAACTAAATATGTATCAAATACGACATTTATTTTCATTTTATTGAAATGAATATTCAAATTTTTAAAACTATATGTTAAAAAAATTACATTTTATTTAAAATAAACACGTGATTTATTTACTTAAATTAGTTGAAACGACGTGCTTTGATACAGAAAGGATACTATCAAATGTTTATATTTAATACTTAATAGTATTTTTTCATATTTTGAATTTTCCCGCCCTAATGTTTGAAACTTTGAAACGTTTACAAAGTTTCATGAAACTTTTCATTTGGTCAAAGTTTCATGAAACTTTACAACCCTACTTGTGGAATTATAAACCTGGAATCTCTTATAAACGGAATAAGACAATTTCAAATTAAAATTCAGTCACAGAAAATTCCTGAATGTTTCAAACAAATTTTCTAAGGCCATGACTTGTGCCTGACCAATAAAATTCCCTGACTTTTTTTTTTAATTGTTGTTGGCTAGGTTTGTTTTCCACTTGCCAGGTTTCTTTGGCGTGTAAAGTTAAATCCATATTAAATTTCTGTACAATTACTTCGAGTTATTTGTTTCATTTGCGTAGGGTGACCAGACGTCCCGGTTTTCCGGGACATGTCCCGGTTTTTGGGTGTTTTGAGAAGCGTCCCGGTTTTCTAGTAATTTTGATACACATTTTTTATTCATTTAAAACCATTTAAATTGCTTGAAAAGCTTATAAATTTTGTGTTCAAAATCTTCAAGAATCTACATTGTGTATTAAATGGTTTAAAATCTTTACACTTTAAATTATTTTGGAATCTTTTCAAAACTTCTAAATATATTTTAAATTTGCTTGATTATTTTCCAAATTAATAAGTTTTCAATTATCATTTATTAATCAAAAAAGTTTGATTTAAATCTTTTTAAGTATTCTCTTAAAATTAAGTTTTCAAAATAAAAAGCTCATTTTAAATTTTCCCAACAAACTTAAGAATTTTTTTTTATTTTCTCAAAACCTTCATAGATCCTTGAAAAGCTTCAAAGTTTTATTTCGAAACCTTCAGAAATCTAAATTTAGTTTTTCATTTATCAAAATATTTTCCAGCTTTGAATTAAGTTTTGATTTTCTCAAAACTGGTAAATATCTCTTAAACTGACACAAATTTTTTCTAAATGGATAATTGTTTAATTGTTAATTATGCATCCAAATTCATTAATTTCACTCACATTTATTAAACATTTGTTAAATAGTACAATTAAAATTGTAACGTTCAAAGTTTCAATTTAACACTCTGAAATATTAACGATTCAAGGCTTTCTATTTCAAATAGTTCAGTTTAAAATTGTTTAGTTTTTAATATTTTATTTATAATTGCTTATTTTAAATGAAAAAGTAAGATATTACTAAATATTCAAAAAAATGGCATCCTCAATATAAAAATTTCAAATTAAATGGTTAAAATGTAATATCTTAGATTGAAACAATATTTGAATAGGAGTCGGAATTGAATAAGAGCGTTTAATTATGAATCTATTTATTTGAAATTTTTAAAAAATTAAGAATAGTTTCTAAAGTCTCAATCGAACATTTATATTTGTTCAACTACTGAGGATTTCAAATTGAAAAATTTCTATTTTTAACGTTAAAATCTGTAACTTGCTTAATTTTGAACAGATTCAGAATCATCCTGTAAAATCAATTATTGTTCGATTTTCAATAATGGAACCACAGTTCAATGTGACTTATTATAATAGCCAAAATTCTTGGTAAAAGTGTATTATTTGTTGAAATTGTATTTTCTTGTAGGAACTTATATATTACATATCTTACAAAAATTGACAGTAAATTACAAGTCGAAACATTGATGCGGATTCTAGATGTATTGTTTGTAAAAATTTATATTTTTTTGTAATTTTCTACAATAATGTACATACAAATAAAATTTTTTTTATGAAGTAAACACCCAAATTAAAAAAAATGTAAAATCCTGTCGTTTTCGGTAATACCTTGTAGTTTTTTACAACAAAGTAAAACAAATATTAATAAAAAGTTATACAAATTTTTGAATTGTAGAAACTTATACTTTATTGTGAATTTTTTAACTTTTCTACAAGAAAATACAAGACAAAAATTAGCTATTTGTATTTAACTGCATGTCATTGTTATATTTTGTACATTTTTTTTTACAAAAAAGTACAAATTTTAACAAAAAATTACAGTTGTCGAATTATTGTACTTTCTTCTCAAATTTTGTTCCACCAGGGTAGTTAGTAGTTACCGCCTCCAAATTGCTGTTCAGAATTCACGACCGTACGACTTGTATACAGACATGCTTTTCATAAATATAAAAAAAGACTGGTCACCCTACATTTGCAAATTTTCAAAAATACCCCCCCCCCCCCCTTCCGGAACAAATCGTAACAAAATCTCTCGACTCTCAATTTTCAACGGTAGAGTATACTGTTTATTGTTTACAATATAGTTATATATATATATATATATATATATATATATATATATATATATATATACATATAGTCACGAAAACTAACACAGTAAAAAGATCTTATTCTCAACTAGTAATGCTAATATTATCCTAGTTATATACGAAAAATGAGAAAAAGTATTCGTTATGTAGATTAAGAACTGTAAAATGAAACAAATAAGTAGAAAATTAAAAACATAATTATTTAAGGAAATACAAGCTCATACAAAATAACGACACTGTTAAATTATGGGTAATTTTCCTAAGCTTCAGACATTCCCCCTCTTTTTTTTAGGCGAGCTTCCGGTGACCCTGCTTTCTGTAAAAGCCATAGATGAAATTTCATGGCTTTTTGCTTCCATTTCACTTCCACCCTTCGAGACTATATATAAACGCTCTCGCGGCGCGTTAAGAGCGGACTATTAGTTTATGTATATAATATATTTTTAATTCAATTTAAAATATGAACGTGAAATTTATTATTTAATTTGTATATCAATAACTTTGCATATCATAATTTCTAAATAAATAATTTTACTTTATCATAAAATTTATTTCGAAATGTTTCTACACATTATAATGATGGAAGAGAAAATTTAAATTGTAAAGGATTCTTCAATAATAGGAAATAATTATGTTCTTAACATTTCGCCACCACAGCATAATTTGTAAACTTTCTCACATTTTTAAAAAGATAAGAAAAAATTAAATTTTGGGCAAAAACTTATTTTGAAGAATTCGAAAAAAAAATTAGAAGCTTTTTTATATTTATGAAAGACTTGAGAAGACTAAATTTTTTTAAGATTTCTGGAAAAATTTTTAATGGTTTTGGTTTTATATTTAAAAAATAATATGGAAGACTTTGAGACAATTTTATTAATTTGCAGGATTCAAAAAATTTGTAGGTAAACTGAATTTTGCAGGGTGTCAAGAGAATGAAAGAAATTTTCTTACGATTCATATGAAAATTTTAAATAACTGTTTTGTAATGAATTATAAGAGAAAATTGAAAAAGGTTGCAAAACATTTTTAATTATTTTCTACAATTTTTAAAAACAGGAAAATTAAAAAAATGTTTCAATTTGGTAAGATTGAAAAATAAATAAGATTAAAGAAATATTTAGTGAAATTGAAGAGATTCAAAAAGAATTTCAAACTTTAAAAGATTTTTAGAAATGTAGATTTGTGAAGATTTCAAAAATAAACTTTAGAAGTTAAAAAAGAATTTCGAAAGGTCTCAAGTGAATGAAGAAATTTTCTTAAAATTCCTGGAAAAATTTAGAAGATTAGGACGCAATTTTTTCAAATCTTGAATGATTTTTCAAAATTTTAATTTTCTTGTTCTCCATTCTCAGAATTGAATTGAATTGAAGTGTTTAACAAGTTTTAGCAAATAAATAGTTATTTGAAATTTTTATGTTATCGAAAAAGAGTGTAGAAAATTTTTAAGAAAAATGTATATTGTATATTTTAATATATAAATTTAAAGGTAAATTAGGAAAAAGATTTTTTGTTCATATTTTTAATATTGTTAAAGTATTATTAAAGAAAATGCTGCGTAAATGAATTATCACAATTTTACATATGCCAAGAGCTTCAATTTCAACCATCCCCGAAGAAAATCGAACTAAAAGAAAAGCTTCTAGCAAAGGGGTCTGAATAACAAAATTTTCCTCGTTTTTCTTATTTTCTAACTACTGATATTGAAAAACATGTGACATAGCAAATTTTATTTTTTATCTCTCTAAATAACCACATTTTCCTAATTTCCCTTGAAAATCGAAATTTTCTTATTTCAATGTGATACAAAATTATAATTCATTGAAGCAATTACATATCTGAGTTCTCGCGAAAAGAAGTACATTTCACTAAACTATAAAATTCTGTAACCTTTCTACCTAAATATTATAACAACTTTTTTAATTTTAAAAAATTGCCATTTTTGTACCTTTAGTTGGAGGCAGCAGACAAAATTTAGAAAAAAAAAATAATTTTTTAAAGATGATGTTCTTATGCTTAAAATTGTCACTTATCTTATATTGATTGAATTTAGATCGATGTTCTGTTATTCTGCATTATTTGTAGCATAAACAGCGACTACAGAACTGTCATTTTATTCAAAATTTACCATCTATTCATGTTCGAGCATACGCCATTAGGTATTTCAGTTTGAGTGGGGGAAATTCAAAATGTCTGCTTGCTGAGGGCCAAACAATAATACCAATTGCCTGGGACGAAACTTTTTTTTTTAATGGCTTACCAAAACTTATTTTTCACCATAAGTGTATTTGGATATTTTAAAATTTTTTTAAAACTATTTAATTATATAATGAAATCGACCATTTTTTTGCAACGATTTTATCATTTAATGTAATAAACAATGTAATTCATTGTCATAAAACATAATTAACCGCGAAACTAAAGGTGTGACTTGACAATTGAGGAAATTCAGAAGATTCTTCAAAAATAAGTACTTAATACCAATTAATAATAAATTCTATGGGAAATACAATTTTTAAAGTTAAAATTTGAAATGATGTTGAATTTTTAGTGATATCACTGAAAATCGTACTATTTCACTTTATGGGGTGCGGGGGCCATACACAGTATTTCAAAGATGTTTAAATATTTAAAAGTTAACTTAGGTTTTGGTTGAAGATTCGTGCATTTGGTTGAAAATTCGAAAATTGAACTATTTTAGTGAGAAATTTCACTATTTGTTTGAGAATGCGTTTGTTTTTGTTTGAAAAATGATTTTTAAGAATAAATGTAATTATTAAATTCATATTTAAGGACTTGTACTTCAAGCCGGGAATGGACAGATGGGACCGTAAGAATTCCTATCTAACACTACACTGCTGAAGGCTGGTGACCTTCTCATATCTTAATTCGGATATGCTCTCGACTTGCAAAATACATTCCTCGCATAAAGATGGAAGTTGGGCGCACACTTTAAACAATGGATAATACAAATAATAAAATAGCCTTAAAATAGACTGAAACCTTTATTGACGAAAGGAATGTACCCGGTAAAGGTAAAGGTAAGGTTTCGGGCGCTGAATTGTGACTGGGTGTTTAGAATGCCACAAGGGTGAATGGTCTTGAGGCAAGAGAATTACGAGAAACTATGCACGTAAGAAAGCTAGATATTATATGTGTACCTGAAATAAATAAAAAAGGATGCGGCATTATTAAGCTAGAAAAAAGGGGTTGAAAGGTCGACTTAAATTATGGTCAGGTGTAGATCGTGAATCACATCGTAGCTAAGGGGTCGGTTTGATTATGAATGAGAGAGCAAGGCAGCATCTCAGAGATCATGAATTTGTATCCCCCACATTGTTGTGAGTTAGCATGAAAATAGGAATCAGAAGATTATTTATCATAGCGTGCTACGCCCTAGTTGATAGTGATCTGAGAGAAGTCAAAGACGCCTTTCGGGACATTTTATATGATACGATAAGTACTTACGATCATGGTGAAAGAATCATTCTACTAGGAGATATTAATGGGTGGGTTGGTGTCCAACGTCAGAGTAAAGAAAGTGTTTAGGCATAAAACGATCCACATGTACACCTGGTGTAGAGGAGATAGCCACAGTATGATTGACTTCGTTGTTGCGGATGAAGGACTACATAAGAGAGCTAGTAAAAGATACAAAGTTCACGAGCGATTCTGAATGCAATACTGATCATTACCTTCTAGTCTCCAAAATAAACTCAGGTCAGGGATAGAGGTTGAAGATAACTAAAAAGACGAAACGAATGCGAATTAGGATTGATAAATAATAATCTATAGAAACCGAAAGTGCGAATAGATTTTCCAAATAGGATAAACGAACGTACTGATGAGGCAACTTGGAAAGCGCTTATAAATAATAAAGATATAGAGGACGCATCGACTATGATCCTGGATGTCATTGTTAGGAGTGCGACTGTGTGGTACTGTGGTCGTAAAAAGAATGTCTAGTAATGCGTGGTAGAATGATGAAATCCAAGCAGCCACCCAAGAACAGAAAGAAGCGTATAGCAGAAAGTTGAACATCACAGGCCTTATCGATGAGGAGAGAAATAGACTTGAACACAAAAAGACGAAAGTAAAACTACTATTGAAGGAAAGTGAAGATAAAATTTGAACAGAAGAAGAGAAGAAAATGCAAAACAATTTTAAATAAGGCAAGAAACTATTTTATAAATGGGCGTTGATCAATATAAAGAGAGTTCAAAGTACAGAGTTAGTCAGCGTGAGAAATAGGAAGGGTGAAATGCTGTATGATACAGACGGGATACTAGACGCTTAGAGAGACTCTTTTAAGGAATTATTAGGGGTTGCAGCTGTAGGACACCACAACTGCGATATAGAACACGACACGTTAGAAACCCCAATTGAGAGATTATGTGTCTCTGAGGTTAGGGATACAATTGCGAATTAAAAAAATGGTTAGGCTTCTGGTGTAGGCTAAGAGAAGCAAAGACATAATTTCAAAAACTCTTGGTGTATCAAGATTTTGTGTTCGATAAACAATTAAAAAGTATGAAGAAAACAAAACTCGCGTTATTATTCCTTTGTACACCCCGCATACACTTACTTGGTGGTGGGAAGGGGACCTACAGTTTAAGGTGAGTTCCGGACCACCAGGAACAACGGCTTTGAGTACTTAAGGACCGTACTTAAATTACATCACAGCTTAAGGGGGGGGGGGGGGGGCCGAGATGATTGTATGCAGAAATTTAATATGAATTCAACTTTACGCGCCAATGAAATCTGGTGAGTGAGAAGCGAACCTAGCCAACGACAATTTGAAAAAAAGTAAGGGAATTTCTATCACTTTAAATCACTATAAAGAAGAATAAATTTGAAATTTTTCAATTTCAATTTGAAACTTTTATAGCCCGTTTGTAGAAGATTCTAGGTTAATAATGTTACAAGTTTAAGATTCTGGTATTTGAATATCAATGTTCAGAGAAAATAAAAAATTGGTCAGGGAAAAATTAGGGAATTTTCAAAATGAAGTTTTGCGGTAACCCTGATATAATATTCTTGTAACTTAATTTCTATTTCTTTTTCTGGTGTTACTTCCTCCTGAAGATTATCTTTTTAGTTATCAGTTTCATTATTTGTTTCAAAATTCAATAGTTTTGTTAAAAATTCATTCTTTTTGGTTGAAAATTCAACTGTTTTGTAAAAAATTCATCTTTTTGGGTTGAAAATTTAACTTTTTTCCTAGAAAATTTAATTTTCTATTAAAATTCATATTTTGATGTTGAAAAGTCAACTGAAATCTTTTTTGGACAAAAATTTAACCATTTTCTTTAAGATTTGTATATTTAACTTAAAAATTCATCTATTTTAGTAGAAATTGAATCACTCTTGGATAAAAATGTATCTGTTTGGTTGAAAATTCAACTATTACGTAGAAAATTTCCTTTTTGTTTAAAATTCATTTTTTGGTGTTCAAAACTCATATCTTATTAATTATCTTATAACTGTCACATGGCGGTTATATATGTATAATTCTTGCATAATTACATAATAAAATTACTTGATACATTTCAGATGCTGTCGGATACAATCTTTTAAGGCTTTATCAACATTTTCATCACCACTTTTCGAATTTTTTTATTTTCTTCGTAAAATTGAAAACGCAGTAATGTGGATCAAAGAAACGATGCTGAAACTGGTTGCAGCAGCTATAGTAGTACATCCAAGCACACCTGCAGCAATCAAAAGCAAAAAGAAACTTAAAGTTTTTCTAGGTCATCGTCTAGCAGGAAAATCTAATCGACAAAATAAAAAATATGTTTTTAATATATAACCTATACCTTATCATAAAATCTGCACTGATAACGGGAGACAGTCAATTATGAATTTTAGTTTCGGTTCTAAATTTTTTTAATGAAAGCTCATTAAACAAGTACTAATTTTCCAATGGAGTAATATGCACTTTTTCGCTGTTTTCGAGAAAATGGAAAATGGCCATAATTATACAGTTTGGCGAAAAAAAACTCGCAATCGACCGCTAGCTCAGGCAGTAGCACTTCGGCTTCATATCAGCAAGTTTGCGTGTTTGATTCTCGCTGCCTATACTTTCTTCTTTATTTGATGATTTTTATTTTTTTTCAATGTTTATACATACATTTTCCTTCATTAATCTTCAAAAAAAATGCGAATAATAATTTTTTAATACCTTTTTCACGGAGTAACTGATTTTTTTAACTTTATCATGTTTTTTTCAAACAAATTTATTTTCTATGAATGTTCTATGAACGAAGGTTTTTAAACAAAAAATTGTATTTTTTTCAGAATTTTCAAGCAGAACAATGACTCATCAAAGCAATATTTGCTTCCTGGAATAGAATAGAATATTCTTTTCAAGTTTTAAATGCACACAACTGCAAATAAAATATAACATTGAAAATAATATTTGAATATGTATGATTTTTTCACAGTCTATGTCTACACTTGCAAACAACTTTTAATCAAACAGAACTTTCGAGAAAAAAAAATGTATAGAAAATGAATTTGTTTGCAAAAAAACATGATGCAGTAAAACAACGTAAGTTTCTCCGTGAAAAAGGCAATAAAGAGTTATTGTTTGCATACTTTTGAAAGATTATTTAAGGAAATTATATTTCCAACCATTTTTTTAAATAGAAAATAAAAATAAATAAAAGTGCCAACAACGAGATTCGAACACGCAACCTTCCGGCTATGAAGCCTTCAAGACAGAAGGTGGGGGGGGGGGGGGGGGGCTGATAATAAAATCTGTACAATTCTAAGCTTTTCTTTCACGCTTCGCAATAAACTTCGTGTTGTAATTCAAAACAAAATTGTTCCAAGTCATTTACAGAACTAGTCCTTCCACCTACTCCTAATTATTCCATTCTTTGTTTTTATCTTTACTGTAATATAGACTTTTTGTTTAAATTATCATTTTCAAAACATTGGCCAAAGAACAAAAGTAACATACTTTGGAAGACATACAATACTATTTAAAAAATGATTCTTCTTGATGTTCATTTATTATTTGTTCATAACTAAAAAGTCAAAGCAAAACTGAAGATTTCAGAAAAAAGCGCAACTGTCTAGCATTACTCTAAGAAAATATAGTTATAAACAATGCGCAATTGTTTAAATAATTATTATAGTTAACTTGCATTATTTATTTCCTCACTGAATGAAAATTGGACAAAAGGTTGAAAATTTCAGAAAAATCGGCAACTATCTAGTATTACTATTAGAGAAGATAGTTATAAACAATAATAATTTGTTTAAACAATCATGTTTATTAAATTTTATTAATTATTACCTCACTCTAATTGAAAACTGGATTAAAGGTAGAAAATTATAGAAAAACTGAAACTTTCTAGCATTATTCTAACAGAATATTGTGATAAATAATAATAAATTATTTAAACAATTATCTATGTTAAGTTCATTTCATTATCGGTTTGCTCTAACTGAAAAGTTAATAATAAGTTTAAAAATTTGGAAAGAAACAGCGACTTTCTAACTCTATATTTATTTGTGCTCTTTTTATGCGCATTTTGCTTCCTCATAGGTATCAAATGAATTTTCTTCCTCATAGAGGGAGGTTTTTCTCTAACAAAAGATAAAAATGGATACTTACAATATTTTGTAAGCTTATGTTTCTTTCTTACGAAAATCTTATTTTCAGAAAATCAGAGAGCCCACCAAAATGTCAATCGATGTATTCTGTTGCAATGGACAACTTTTTAACTTATGGTAGTGTTACATGCTAAATTAAAAACAAAGTTTTCTTTAAAGTAAACATCAAATTTTTTTCCAACTGTCTAAGTCGCTATTAATTAATCAAGAATGGTCATCGAAAGTTAGTCAATAGATCAATCCACGCGTCTCGAAGACGCGAACAATTGCATCAAATACAGTACTATAGTTATATTCCCGAAATAACAAAATCCTCTTATAAGGAAGGTCAATAATTTTTTTACGAAATTAAAAAACGATACTGGTTGGTTATGGTAGGTCATGAAAGGTTCTCAGTTTGGACAATCGATGCGTCTCGAAGACGCGAACAAATATGTCATGTACATTACTATTGTATTCACAATATTGAAAAACTTCTCCTTATTGTATCAAGAAGATAAACAATATATTTGTTTAATTTATTCATCAGTATTGCCAGATCATAATACGTCAATAAATCATTCGACGTGTCTCGAAGTCGCGAACAATTGCATCATACGGAATACTGTGATATTCCCAATATAAAAAAATCCTCTTATAAGGAAGGTCAATAATTTTTTTACAAAATTAAAAAACGATACTGATTGGTTATGGTAGGTCATGAAAGTTTCTTAATTTGGACAAGCGATGCGTCTCGAAGACGCGAACAAATATGTAATATACATTACGATTTAATTCACAATATTAAACAACTTTTCCTTGTAACAAGAAGATAAACAATATATTTTTTAAATTTATTAATCGGTATTGCTAGATCCTAATACTTCAAAAAATCATTGGACGTGTCTCGAAGACGCGAACAATTTCATCATATGCAATACTGCAATCCTCCCAATATAAAAAAAATCCTCTTATAAGAAAGGTCAATTTTATTACAAAATTAAAAAACGATACTAGTAGGTTATGGTAGGTCATGTAAGGTTCTCAATTTGAGCAATCGATGCGTCTTAAAGATGCGAAAAATTATTTCATATACAATACTATTGTATTCCCAATATTAAAAAAGTTTTCCTCGTATCGAGAAGATAAACAACATATTTGTTAAATTTATAATTCTGTATTTCTAGATCATAAGAGGTCATGGAAGGTACGTCAATAAATCATTCGACATATCTCGAAGACGCGAACAAACATGTCTAATATAGTACTGTAGTATTCCTAATATGAGACAAAGTTTTTCTCATATAAACAGAATACACAAATTTTATTGAAACTTCGTAAATCGGTACTAGTGGATCATAAAAGGTTCAACCATAGGTCGATTGATGCTTCTCGAAGATGCGAGCAAACACACTATATATAGTATTCCTGTGCTTTTATATCAATTAAGTTATTTCCATATAAACAGAATAAACCATTTTTCTGAAACTTCATAAATCGACACTTGCAGGTTATAAAAGTTTCAAAAATAGGTCAATCGATGCGTCTCGAAGACGCGAACAAATACACTATATATAGTATTGCTGTGCTTTTATATCAAGTAAGGTTTTTCCATATGAACAGAATAAACCATTTTTCTGAAACTTCATTAATCGACACTGGCAGGTTATAAAAGTTTCAAAAATAGGTGGAAATAGTGGAATAGTGGAATTTTCAACTAAGAAAGATAATATTTAAAAAAAAATGAAATAGTGGAATTTTCATTTTAAATGTGTATTTTCAACCAAGAAAAAGCTAATTTCCAACAATATAGTTGCATTTTTCTACAAAAATTAAGAGTTGAATTTCCAAACCAAAATGAAGAATTTTCAAACAAAAAAGATTTTCAGTCAAGTAAGAAACAATGTATCAACCAAATTGTTGAATTTTCAATCCTAAATGATGAATTTTTAACCTGAAAATATAAACTTTCAACAAAAAAGAACAATTTTAACCAAAAAGTGGATTTTAAACCATATAGTTGAATATCAAACCAAAAAGGATGACTTTCTTTACAAAACTGTTAAATTTTCAATCCAAAAAGACGAATTTTGTACGGCATACATCAATTTTCAAGTAAAAAATATTAATATTTAACCAAAAATGTAATAAAGTTGCATCTTCAATTGAAAAAGTTAATTCTCAAATTACAAAAAAAAAAACAATTTTCAACAAAAAAGTTAGATTCAACTAAAAAATATACATTTTCAACCAAAAATGGAATAGTCAAATATTCAGTTAAAAAATTAATTTTCGACCACAAAAGAAAACTAATATTCAAGAAAATAGTTGAATTTTTAACCAAAGAGCTGAATTTTCAACCGGAAAAAATTAATTAAAAAAAAAAATAGTTAAATTTTCTACAAAAATTAAGGGGTGAACTTTCAAAGCGAAATTAAGAATTTTCAAACAAAAAAGATTTTTCAGTCAGAAGAAAAAAAAATTCAACTAAATTGTTGAATTTCAAGTAACAAAGACGAATTTTTACCTGAAAGTATGAATTTTAAACAAAAAACTACATTTTCAACCAGAAAGTTAATTTTTAACCAAATAGTTGAATTTAAAATAAAAAGGATGATTTTTTTACAAAATTGTTAAATCAGGCCAAAAACATGAATTTTTCTACCGAATTTATGAATTATCAACATAATAGCATTATAGTTAGTTTTTCCACCAAATTCTGGAACTTTCAACTAAAGAAGACAAATTAGCAACAAAAAATGGAAAAATTAAGTTTGCAGTAAAAAAAATAAATAATTTTCAAAGAAAAATTTAATAAAGTTACATTCTTCAATTAACAAAGTTAATTTTCAAATTATAGAAAAAAACGAATTTTCAACAAAAAAGTTAGATTCAACTAAAAAGATACATTTTCAACAAAAAATGGAATAGTGAAATTTTCAGTTAAAAAATTAATTTTCAACCACAAAAGAAAACTAATTTTCAAGAAAATAGTTGAATTTTTAACCAAAGAGATGAATTTTCAACCGAAAAAAATAGTTAAATTTTCTACAAAAATTAAGGGATGAACTTTCAAAGCAAAATTAAGAATTTTCAAATAAAAAAGATTTTTCAGTCGGAAGAAACAAAAATTTAACTAAATTGTTGAATTTCAAGTAAAAAAGACGAATTTTTACCTGAAAGTATGAATTTTAAACAAAAAACAACATTTTCAACCAGAAAGTTAATTTTTAACCAAATACTTGCATTTAAAATAAAAAGAATGATTTTTTAACAAAATTGTTAAATCAGGCCAAAAATATGAATTTTTCTACCGAATTTATAAATTATCAACATAATAGCATAATAGTTAGTTTTTCCACCAAATTCTGGAATTTTCAACTAAAGAAGATAAATTAGCAACACAAAATGGAAAAATTAAATTTTCAGTTAAAAAAATTAATTTTCAAGGAAATATTTCATAAAGTTACATTCTTCAATTAACAAAGTTAATTTTCAAATTACAGGAAAAAAAATTCAACAAAAAAGTTAGATTCAACTAAAAAAGATACATTATCGACCAAAAATGGAATATTCAAATTTTCTGTTAAAAAATTAATTTTCAACCACAAAAGAAAACTAATTTTAAAGAAAATAGTTGAATTTTTAACCAAAGAGCTGAATTTTCAACCGAAAAAAAATTAATTTTGAAAAAAAATAGTTACATTTTCTACAAAAATTAAGGGGTGAGCTTTCAAAGCGAAATTAAGAATTTTCAAACAAAAAAGATTTTTCAGTCATAAGAAAAAAAAATTCAACTAAATTGTTGAATTTCAAGTAAAAAAGACGAATTTTTACCTGAAAGTATGAATTTTAAACAAAAAACTACATTTTCAACCAGAAAGTTAATTTTTAACCAAATACTTGAATTTAAAATAAAAAGGATGATTTTTTAACACAATTGTTAAATCAGGCCAAAAATATGAATTTTTCTACCGAATTTATGAATTATCAACATAATAGCATAATAGTTAGTTTTTCCACCAAATTCTGGAATTTTTAACTAAAGAAGATAAATTAGCAACACAAAATGGAAAAATTAAATTTTCAGTTAAAAAAATTAATTTTCAAAGAAATATTTCATAAAGTTACATTCTTCAATTAAAAAAGTTAATTTTCAATTACAGAAAAAAAAACAATTTCAACAAAAAAGTTAGATTCAACTAAAAAAGATGCAGTTTGAACCAAAAATGAAATAGTCAAATTTTCAATAAAAAATTAATTTTCAACCACAAAAGAAAAAAATATTTAAGAAAATACAATTTGAATTTTTAACCAAAGAGTTGAATTTTCAACCGAAAAAAATATTTAAATTTTCTAGAAAAATTAAGGGGTGAACTTTCAAAGCGAAATTGAGAATTTTCAAAAAGAAAAGATTTTCCAGTCAGAAGAAAAAAAAATTCAACTAAATTGTTGAATTTCAAGTAAAAAAGACGAATTTTTACCTGAAAGTATGAATTTTAAACAAAAAACTACATTTTCAACCAGAAAGTTAATTTTTAACCACATAGTTGAATTTAAAATAAAAAGGAGGATTTTTTAACAAAATGGTTCAATCAGGCCAAAAAGATGAATTTTTCTACCGAATTCATGAATTATCAACATAATAGCATAATAGTTAGTTTTTCCACCAAATTCTGGAATTTTCAACTAAAGAAGATAAATTAGCAACACAAAATGGAAAAATTAAATTTTCAGTTAAAAAACTTAATTTTCAAAGAAAAATTTCATAAAGTTACATTCTTCAATTAACAAAGTTAATTTTCAAATTACAAGAAAAAAAAATTCAACAAAAAAGTTAGATTCAACTAAAAAAGATACATTATCGACCAAAAATGGATTATTCAAATTTTCTGTTAAAAAATTATTTTTCAACCACAAAAGAAAACTAATTTTCAAGAAAATAGTTGAATTTTTAACCAAAGAGCTGAATTTTCAACCGAAAAAAAATTAATTTTGAAAAAAAATAGTTACATTTTCTACAAAAATTAAGGGGTGAACTTTCAAAGCGAAATTAAGAATTTTCAAACAAAAAAGATTTTTCAGTCATAAGAAAAAAAAATTCAACTAAATTGTTGAATTTCAAGTAAAAAAGGCGAATTTTATAAAAACAAAATTTATAAATCAGGCCAAAGAGATGAATTTTTCTACCGAATTTATGCATTATCAACATAATAGCGTAATAGTCAGTTTTTCCACCAAATTCTAGAATTTTCAACTAAAGAAGATAAATTAGCAACACAAAATGGAAAAATTAAATTTTCAGTTAAAAAAATTAATTTTCAAAGAAAAATTTCATAAAGTTACATTCTTCAATTAAAAGACTTAATTTTCAAATTACAGAAGAAAAGGAATTTTCAATAAAAAAGTTAGATTCAACTAAAAAAGATACATTTTCAACCAAAAATGTAATAGTCAAATTTTCAGTTAAAAAATTAATTTAACAGTTTTACTTAAACTTGAAACAAAATAAGGTGATTTTTTACGAAAACAGTGGAATAAATTCTTTTTTACTAGGAATCTGTATTATTATCGGAGATGGTAACGATCAATCAGAAGAGAAATCTTTTCACACACTGTGAAAATGGAAATCTACAATATCGATCAAAGTTATCTCCTCTAATACAGAAAATCTGTAACGTATGAATGTAAATTACAAAAGAAAACTAATTTTCAAGAAAATAGTTGAATTTTTAACCAAATTGATGAATTTTCAACCGAAAGAGATGAATTGTCAAGCTAAAAAAGGCGAATTTTCAACAAACGAGGTAAATTTTCAACCAAGAAAGATTTTTCAGTCAAGGAAGAAAAAAATTTCAACCAAATTGTTGACATTTCAAGCCGAAAAGACGAATATTCTAATTTTCCACCAAAAAAGATGACTTTTTAACAAAATTTTTGAATTTTTCACAAAATAATTAAATTTCCAGCCAAATATTAAAATTTTATTTAGTAGATAATGAGCATACAGTGGATAATAATCATTAATTAAAAGCTCAAATAGACCTAAAATAAATAGTTTTAATTGCAATTTAGTATCACATTTAGTGTCTGAACTATTATTTAAAATAAATTATTTACTTTACATGCGTTAGTATTCTAAATCAATGATTATGTACTGTAGGCTGGTCTCCTCTGCAATGAAAATGTTTAAGAAATCTATAATTACGAGTTTACATAGTGCGCATGTATGTAGTAATAATTACTAATTAAATCAGTTATATTTTACTAATTCCAAATAGAGTAGATTATTACAGTTAACATTTGTTACCTTATTTTTTATAAATCTTCTAATGCTTTGAAATATTCATTAGACACAATACTAAAATCTTCCAGGCATGAACTGAACTACATTTAATTTTCAACGACTATATGATCAACTTCTGCTATGAGTCTAGGAAACTAAACTTGATATGCTACTTCTCATACTTTCTTGAGTGCCTCCCCATTTCTAAAGTTTCAGAGAATAATTTGAGTGAAATTGCTAAAAATGTCTAGAGCACTATTACTTTTGACAAGGTGTTATCAAAAAACAAGCTTCCCTATAATTTCCTTCCTTGCACAAGTGTTATTGAATAGGTACACCCCTCTTTAATTGAAGGAGGTGTTTTACGAAGTACAGCAGAAGTTTTCATCCCCTAGTTCGAAAGTTTTGAATATCAGGTATTATCTCTTATACTGGTTACAGAACGTGAAAAAGAGCTCTATTTCCTGCAGTCTGCAAATTTCAAAACGTAAGAACAGAGAATTGGTACGCTTATCAGACATTTTCGATACGGAAATTTTTCCAAAATTCTTCTGTTAAACGAGGATTGCAAACGAGGGACTAATAAATCAGTCCAGTAATCAGGTATATACTCTCTCTGAAATACTGTTTAATCGCATTTGATTCATTATAATCCCTTGGAATTCCATTCAATCCTTTAGAATCCCTTGTAATTCCATGCAATCTCGATGCAATCCCATACGCAATCCTTTGAAATCTCATGCAATCTTTTGCACTTCCATGCAAACCCATTCGATCCATGAAAATCCCATACAATCCTGCGAAATCTCATGCAATTCTTTGAAATCGCATGTAATTATATGCAATCTCGATGCAATAATTTGCAATCGAATGCAATACTTTATAATCCCTTGTAATCCCGTGCAATATCGATGCAATGCTACAAAATTACATGCAATACAATGAAATTCCATGCAATTCTTTAGAATCCTTTTTAATCTTATGCAATCTTGATGCAATCCCATGCGCAATCCCTTCAAATCCCATGCAATCTTTTTTACTTTTATGTAACTCGATTCAATCCATTAAAATCTTATACAAGCCCGTGAAATCCAATGCAATTCTTTGAAATTGCATGTAATTCTATGCAATCTTGATGCAATCTAATGCAATCATTTACAATCTCATGCAACTCCTTATAATTCCTGGTATTCCCGTGCAATATTGATGAAATCCTTCAAAATCGCATGAATTCCAATGAAATGCCATGCATTCCTTTGGAATTCTTTGTAATCCCATGCGATATTAATGCAATTCCATGCGCAATCCTTTAAAATTCCAGGCAATCTTTTGAATTTCCGTGAAATCCTTTGCAATTCCATGTAATTCATTAAATGCCCATACAAACCTTGAAATCACATGCAATCCTTTAAAATCGCATGTAATTCTATGCAATATCGATGCAATCACATGCAGTCCTTTAAAATTCCATGCAGTCTTTTAAAATCGCATACAATTCCATGCAATCTCATGCAATACTTTTAAAACATGCAATAATTTGAAATCCCATGCAAGCTCGATGCAATCCTTAAAAATCCCATGCAATGTTCTTCAGTTACACGCAATCTTTTTCAATCCCATGCAATATTTTAAAATCTCACACAATGTTTTAAAATCTCATGCAATCCTTCAAAATCGCATGGAATCTTACACTATCTTTCAGAATACCCTTTAATCCCATGAAATGTCGATGCAATCACATGCTATCCTTTGAAATCCTATGCTATTTTTGAAAATATCCTATACGCAATCCTTTAGTATCTCATAGCATCTTTTTCAATATTATGAAGTCTTTTGCAGTCCTATGCAAATCTTTAAAATCTCATACAAACCTTTGAAATCCCATAAAATCCTTTGCAATCTCAGGCGCCCCTTTGATATCGCATGTTTTTCTATGCAATCTCGATGCAATCTCATGCAATCCTTAAAAATTACATTCAATCATTTGCGATTCCATTCTATCCTTTGATAACCCATGCAAACCATTAAGTTCCCATACAATCTTGCACAATCCCACGCAATCCTTCAAAATTCAACCCAAAGCTTTGCAATCGCTATCAATCCTTCAGAATCCTTTGCAATCCATTGCAATATCGACGCAAACCTGCAAAATCACAAACAATCTAATGAAATCCCATGCAATACTTAAGAATCTCTTGTAATCTAATGCAAGCTCGATGCAATCCTTTAAAGTCCCGTGCAATGATTTTCAAATCTGTGCAATCTTTTTCAATCCCTTGCAATCCTTTAAAATCGCACACAATCTTTTACAATATCATGAAATCCTTTAGAATCCCGTGAAATATCCTTTAATAGCCCATGGAATCTTATGTCATCTATTAGAATACCTTTTCATCCCATGCAATTTCGATGCAATCCAATGCAATCCTTTAAAATCTCATGCTATTCTTAAAAATCCCTTGTAATCTCATGAAATCTCTATACAGTCGCATGCGCAATCCTTTAAAATCCCATGGATTCTTTTGTAATTTCATATAGTCCTTTGCAGTTCTATGCAAACTTTTTAAACCTAATACAAACCTTCAAAATCCCATAAAATCCTTTGCAATCTCCTGCGATTCTTTAAAATCGCCTGTGATTCTATGCAATCTCGATGCAATATCATGCAATCCTTTAAAATTCCATTTAGTCGTTTTCAATCCCATGCTATCCTTAAATATGCGATGCAGTTCTTTGAAATCCAATGCAACATTTGCAATCCTATGCAATCTTTCGAGATCCCATACAATCCCTTGCAATCTCATGCAAGCTCAATGCAATCCTTTAAAATTCCATGCAATGTTTTTTAATTCCAGGTTATCTTTTGCAGTCTCACGGAATCCTTTAAAATTTCACACAATATTTTGCATTCTCGTACAATACATTAGAATCCTTTGTAATCACATAAAATCTGGATTCAATTCTTTGAAATCGCATGGAATCTTATGCAATTTCTTAAAATCCCCCGTTACCCCATACAATGTCGACACGATCCCATGCAATTCTTTATTATCCCATGCTATCCCTTGAAATTCCTTGTAATCTCATGAAATTTTGATGCAATCCCATCCAAATCCTTTGCAATCTTATGCAATCCTTTAAATTCTTTTGCAATCCCATGCAATCTTGATGCAATTCTATGCGCAATCCTTTGAAATCACATGCAATCTTTGGCATTTCCATGCCATCTTTTACATTTCCATGCAATCTCATGCAATCCACCAAAAATCCATACAAAACATTGAAATCCCATGCAATCCTTCAAAATCGCATGTTATTCTATGCGATCTCGATTCAATATCATGCAATACTTTATAATCCCTTGTAATCCCGTGCAATATCGATACAATCCTTCAAAATCACATGCAATCCAATGAAATCCCATGCAATACTTTAGAATCCCTTGTAATTCAACGCATTCTCGAGGTAATTATATACGCAATCAATTAAAATATTATGAAATCTTTTGTAATCCCTTGCAATTCATTAAAATCACATACAAACCTTTGAAATCCTATGCAATCCCTTAGAATCGCATGTAATTATAAGCCAGTTCAATGCAATATCATGCAATTCTTTGAAATTCCATGCAATCACATACAACCCCCTGCTATCCTGTAATAACCCATTCAAGTATTTACCCTGTGAAAACTAGAGAGTACCACGCATGTAATTCTGTGCAATCTCGATGCAATCCTTTAAAATTCCATGCAATTATTTGCAATCCCATGCTATCCTTCAATGACCCATGCAATCCTTTAAACTCACATGCAATCTTCTACAAGGCCATGCAATCCTATAAAATACCACACAACCCTTTGCAGCCTCATGCAATTCTTTAGAATTCCTTGTAATCTCATGCAATCTGGGTGCAATTACATGCGCAATCCCTCAAGATCCCATACAATCTTGCGCAATCCCATGTAATCCTTCAAAGTTTCACACAATGCTTCAAAATCACAAACAAGCGAATGAAATCTTATGCAATCCTTTGAAATCACATGGAATCTTATGGCATCTTTTAGAATACCCTTTCATCCCATTCAATGTCGATGCGATCCCATTTAATCCTTCAAAATCCCATGCTATTCTTAAAAATCCCTTGTATTCTCATGAAATACCTATGGAATTCTATGGGCAATCCTTTAAAATCCCATGAAATGTTTTACAATTTCGTACAGACTTTTGCAGCCCTATTCAAACCATTACTATCCCAAAGAAACCTTTGGAATTCCATACCATTTTTTTCACTCTTAGGAAATCCTTTAGAATCCCATGAAAACTCGATGCAATCCCATGCGCAGTTCTTTAAAATCCCATATAATAATTTGCTATCCCATGCTATCCTTTAATATCCCATGCAATCCTTTAAAATCCCAGGCAACTTTTTCAATGCCATGCGATCCTTTAAAATCCTATACAATCCTTTGCAATCTCATTCAGTTCTTTGGAATCCTTGGTTATACCATGCAATATGCTTGCATTCATTCCAAATCCCATGAAATCCCATGCAAACTCGTTGCAATCCTTTAAAATCCAATCCAGTATTTTTCAATTCCGTGCAATCTTTTGAAAACCCGTGCAATCCTCTAAACTTCCGCACAATTCTTTGACATCTCATGCAATATAATGCCGATGCATTTCCGTGCGCAATTCTTTAAAATACCAGGCAATCTTTTGCAAATCCCGTGAAATGTATTTCAAAAGCTGTATTCATTCTTTCTCTGAGTCTTCTGTTGCTGGAAAAGCCGGCATTCTGTGTGGATCATAATAAGGAGCCCTAGTCGGGTCGGTATGAAAAACCCTGGTTGATTCGCTATAATAAGGAGCCCAAGTCACTGACGAGTCCTAAGTTTTTGATATATCAACATTAGTATAAATAAATATAAATATTATCAACATAATATTTTTACGAGTAGTTAACCACTGTTGCAATCTGGTCTACACTCTGCTATGTAATTGCATGCAATCTTGTGTAATCCCTCGCAAAAAAATTCAAAAAGAATACTTTTTAAACAATAAAAAGAATTTAATTTATTTCAAAAAACTTTCTATAAGTTTGAGAGGAATCTTTATTATTATCGGAGTTAATAACGACCGATCATGTATAGATATCTTTCACTACTGCGAAACTCGAAATCAACAATATCGATCTAAGGTAACTCCTCAAATAACATAAATTCGTAAGGTCTGTTCAGGCTAGATGGAGTTTGAATTTTTAAATTAAAGTTTTAATTTCTGAAAAAAGATCTTCCTTCTTCGCTCCGCTGGCAATCGAACCACAGTTCTTTCGATTGCCGGTTGGGTGCTGTTACCACTAAGCTACTAGAGAGATCGAAGGCAGATACTTTTTTCAGGTATACACTTTTTTCCTTCTAATTTAACTTGTATTTAAGCATAACACCTTGCTATGAAAAGCGTATATCTGAAAGCAGTATCTGCCTTCAATCTCTCTGTGGTTCGATTCCCAGCGGAGCGAAGGAGAAAGATCTTTTTTCAGAAATTAAAATTTTTAACATTCATTAAGTAATAACAACGATAATTATTTTTCGTACATAAGTTTTCAATTTTTTTCATGCAAGATTATGTTTTTTCTTTCACAATACATGACTGACTATATCATTTCAATTCTTAAGATCATAGACAATTTTTGTTACGAACGAATTTCCAAATTTTCATTAGAATTATTAATGTGGCTCGAAATATTATTTCAAGCCACATTGATTCAAAACTCTATATGAGTTTCAAGGGACTCTCTGCTCGCTCGTAACCTGAGAGCTTACTGTCGGAATGCTTACGCAGCATTCCAAGCTTCCGGGGACTGACAGCGAGCCAACTTGCGAATGAGGAGAGCAATGACTTAAGAGAATAATTTTAATCAATAATTAAAATTATTTTCTGATGAAAATATGTTTTTTTACAGGTACTCAAAAATTAGGTTTTCTCCCCCAACCCACTCAATGATCTGAGGGTGGATTGCGTAAGGAGAATGTTTCTATGTATTGAATGGATGGTGCGGACCTGGGCCTAGACCAGAAATAAAAATGGCCACGAAACATTGCACTGAATCGAGTTAAGCGAAGGGTAGATTAATTCAAAGGGATCGATTCCTAAAAACCTAGATTAAGAACATTGTAAAGGTCCAAAGGGAACAAGGGTGTGGTTGCACTCGTTATGCCGGGCAGTCACACACACACACACGCGAGACACCCGTTTCATCTCTCTCTCTCTCTCTCTCCGACGCTCTAAACATCGCTGTCTCATTACTTGCATGTAGCTACGGTGGCGCTGTCGCAACTATTGCAAGCCTCTATCGGGCTCACAGACGAGCCGTCCGCATACGAACTCATAACGCTCCCAATCGCGTGCAACGTGTCGTGCTGCTGCGGTCCGTGGCGGTACTTACTCAAGTGCGTTTCGAACTGGTGTAGATAGCGACGTACTTGTGCGGGTCACCGCTCGGACCGTAGCAGCACTACAGGTTGCATGCGATTGGTTAGCTTTACGTGTTCGTGCACGGACGGTATGTCCGTGAGACATCTTCAGCGCACTGCAACGGATTTTCTTGTGCGAACACCTTAAGCGCGTCACCTTCTTGTGTATAGCCGCATCATACAGCATGACTATAGCAGTTCAATGCACCTTGAATCTCTTCTCTTCCTCTTTCCACGCTATCCAGTATTCACCCATGAGTCCCTTTCCCGCCTCACCCTACATGCTACGCACCATAATCTGACAGCACGAGCACGTGGTGATGCTAAAACAACATCACGTGTCCACTCAGCGAAAATTCGTAACGCCAAAATGCTCGCTTCTCTATGAAATAAAAAAAAGGTTGGAATTAATAGATACTTCACGTTGAAAATTCCAAGCTGCATCAATTCTGATGCGAATCGAAAATTAAAAGAAAATTTCGTTTTGGAAGCATAAGAGACTTCGAAGCACCTTACTTCCTTAAAGCGCTGGTGAGGTTCCTGTTTCGCAGGTGCAAAAATCCAAGTGAAGGCGTTCGGCAATACGAATTTCGCACACCTAGAAATTAAAGCTGGAAAGCAAACGACATATCCCTTCCTTCCTAATCAAAAATCCGCAACTCTGCAAATATCCCTACCTGAATCACCCCAACTATGAACTGTCGAGGCGCATCGGACAAAAGTCAAAATCGCAGTTTTCTGAGTGATCTGACGTGACACAGATCAACTCGAGTTTTCGCCTCTCCGTACGTCGCGATTCAAATTCCACCGTGACATTGAGGTCAAATGAACTAAAATTTTAAGGAACGTATTTCTTATTGCAGTATGCGAAAATTATTATTTTACATGTTTACTGAAAGTGATCTCTCTCTCTCTCTTATTAATCTCTTTTATTAATTGAAATACTCAAAAATACTGTTAAGATTATTGCAGGAGGACTAAAGGAGGAATCAGAAATATTGAGGGACTGTAGGAGGTTTAAAGAAGGACTTGAAAATACTGAGAGGTTTTAGGGAGCTGAAGGTAGGACTTGAAAATACTGAGAGGTACAAGAAGGCTTAAGGTAGGACTCGAATATACTGAGAGGTTGTAGGAGATTTATAGGAGAACTTGAAAATACTAAGAGGATTTAGGAGATCTAAAGGAGGACTTGCTAATACTGGAAGGTTGTACCTGGTTTAGAGGAGGACTCGAAAACACTGGGAGGTTGTAGGAAGTTTATAGGAGGACTCAAAAAATACTGGGAGGTTTTTAGCAGGTTTAAGGGGGTCTTGAAAATACTGAGAGGTTGTAGGAGGTTTAAAGGAGGACTTGAAAATACCAGCAGATTGTAGGAGGTTTAAAAGAGGACTTGCAAATATTGGGAGGCTTTATCAGGTTTAAGGGATGTCTTGAAAATACTGAGAGGTTGTAAAAGGTTTAAAGGAGGACTTGCAAATACTGGGAGGTTGCAGGGGCTTAAAGGATGACTTCAAAACAATGGTAGGTTGAAGAACGTTTAAAGGAGGACTTGAAAATACCGAAAGGTTGTAGGAGGTTTAAAGAAGGACTTGAAAATATTGAGAGGTTGTAGGAGGTTTAAAGAAGGACTTGAAAATAGTGGGGGACTGTAGGAGGTTTAAAGAAGGACTTGAAAATACTGAGAGGTTTTAGGGAGCTGAAGGTAGGACTTGAAAATACTGAGAAGTATTAGAAGGCTTAAGGTAGGACTGGAAAATACTGAGAGGTTGTAGGAGGTTTATAGGAGGACTTGAAAATACTGAGAGGATTTAGGAGATTTAAAGAAGGACTTGCTGATACTGGAAGGTTGTAGGAGGTTTAAAGGAGGACTCGAAAATACTGGGAGGTTGCAGGAAGTTTATAGGAGGACTCGGAAAATATTAGGAGGTTTGAGTGAGGACTCGAATAAACTGAGAGGTTGTGGAAGGTTCAAAGGAGGACTTGAAAATACCAGCAGATTGTAGGAGGTTTAAAGAAGGACTTGAAAATACTGAGAGGTTTTAGGGAGCTGAAGGTAGGACTTGAAAATACTGAGAGGTACTAGAAGGCTTAAGGTAGGACTTGAAAATACTGAGAGGTTGTAGGAGATTTATAGGAGGGCTTGAGAATACTCAGAGGATTTAGGAGATCTAAAGGAGGACTTGCTAATACTGGAAGGTTGTACCTGGTTTAGAGGAGGACTCGAAAATACTGGGAGGTTGTAGGAAGTTTATAGGAGGACTCAAAAAATACTGGGAGGTTTTTAGCAGGTTTAAGGGGGGTCTTGAAAATACTGAGAGGTTGTCAGAGGTTTCAAGGAGGACTTGAAAATACCGGCAGATTGTAGGAGGTTTGAAGGAGGATTTGCAAATACTGGGAGTTTTTAGGAGGTTTAAAGTAGGACTTTAAAATTGCGGCAGATTGTAGGAGGTTTGAAGGAGGACTTGCAAATACTGAGAGGTTGTAGGAGGTTTAAGGGAGGACTCGAAAATACTGAGAAATTGTGAAAGGTTTAAAGGAGGACTCGGAAAATACTGGTAGGTTGTAGGAGGTTTGAAGGAGGGCTTGGAAATACTGTGAAGCTGTAGGAGGTTGAAGGGAGGGCTTGAAAATACTGTGAGGCTGTACGAGGTTTAAAGGAGGGCTTAAAAATACTGGAAGGCTGTAGGAGAATTAAAGCATCTCTAAATTCGGAATGATTAGGCCCTCAGAGAATCAAAGTAGGATAAGCAGGCTGAAATAGGCTCAAAGGAGGCTTCATCTAGAATCAACAGGTTTAATGTAGGGTTAACATTTCGACTCAGGGTTTTGCTTGAAAAGTCATATTTTTAGTTTTTCCTAACTAAAAATTTAACAATTCCATTTCTGATTTTAAATTGGTATTTTTTAGTTAAAAATTCAACTATTTTGATTCAGAATCCATGTATTTCATTAAAAATTCGTCTTTTTTGGTAAAAAATTAATCTTCTCGTTTGAAAATTCTTCTTTCTGGTTGAAAATTTGTTTGTTTTTTTTGGCTGAAAACTAATTTTCTCCTCCACTGAAAAATTAACTATTCCAGTTTTTATTGTAAATTTATATTTTTTAGTTCAAAACTCATGTATTTCGTTAAAAATTTATCTTTTTTGGTGAATAGTTCATCTTCCTGGTTGACAATTTAACTAGTTGGTCGAAAGTTGAACTACTTTGTTGAAAATTCATTTTTTGGATAAAAATTCATGATCTTACGTAACAATTCTTCTCTCTGGTTAAAAATGTAACTATTTTGTTGAAAAATCTTTCTTTTTTGGTTGAAAATTTATTTTTGAACTGAAAAATATTGGTACAAAATTATATTTAAAAATTTTAAATGCAACTATTCCACTTTTTTGAGAAAATTTTAAATGCAACTATTCCAAGTAGTTGAAAATTCAACTACTTGATTGAAAATTCATGTATTTTGCTGAAAATTCGTCTTTCTCGGTAGAAAATCAATCTTCGCGGTTTCAAATGCATATTATATATATATATTATATATAATATGCATATATATATATATATATATATATATATA
>CAKNYM010045721.1:38425-56473 GCA_932195095.1 Andricus curvator | reverse complement strand
TGATTGAAAATTTGCTTGAGCCTAGTTTATGCGGAGTAATACACCATAATTTTATGTAATTCAGAGTAATCCTGTGCAATCCTGAGTAATCCTACCTAATCCAGAGTAATTCTGCTTATAAACGTAATCAAGAGTAATCCGATATAATCCGGAGTAATTCACCACCTCCGCTGGATCCCATTTTTGGGGTTTGTTTCCCCTTCGAATGAAATAAAATGCGTTAAAAAATATTAATTTACTGATAAGAATCAGAAAAGATATAACCACATAGAGCTAAATGTTTCGCATGAAAAAACTTACAAGCGTTATTAAATTTCAGATTTTGCATCATTGCCTGAAGAATCAACAATCTCACCATGAGTGGGAACCAAAGTAAAGAATTTGATGAACTCATTCGACCAGTGATGATGATGGGACGCGTCGTGAATTTTTGGCCTCAACAAATTGGAAGCGGATTCAACGAAAATAAGCTGAGAATTTTTCGTCAAATTTTAATTTTTTTCGTGATGATTTCAGTATCACTTGCTGTGACAGCTGACGCAATTCACAGTAGAGATAATATGGATGAAGTAACTGAATGTGGATTATTAAGTGCTGCTTTTTATCTCGCTGTATTGCGTCTGATAGTATTTTCAACTCACCAAAAGGAAATGCTTTTTATAGTTCAAACTATGAAAGCTGACTGGTCTGAACCTTCGTCAGAGAACAGGCTGGTTTTGAATGAAAAATGTGGATTTAGTTATAAAATCTCAAAATTTTTTATTTTCACGGTCACTATGGCTATGGCGTCTTTTATTGTTCTTCCATGCGTGGAGGTGTGTATTTAATGAAAAAAACATCAACCAAATGTTATATAACCGTAACGAAACTTTTACGTAACCATTATATAATTTTTGCGTAACTCTCACACAACTGTTATAAAACTGTGGTATAGCAGTTATGTAATTTATATACAATTATCTTATGTTCTTATTACCTAACTGTAATATGCCGAACACATTTTTTTCGTGGATTTACTTAGGGGTCATCAAAAAGTAGCGTCAAACGGTTTAGGGGGGCGGGTAAAATATTACTGTTTCTTATAAATGAACAAAGTAGTTCAACTTTTAACCAAATGATTTAATTTTCAACTAAAAGAGAAAGTTTTCAACCAAAAAGATAAATTTTCTACTAAAAAAGACGAATTATCAACCTAATAAATAAGTGTTTAACTAAGTAGTTGAATTTTCTACCAAGGAGATCAATTTTATACCAAAAGGATGAATTTTCTACAATACAGTTGAATTTTCAGCCCGAAAATATAAAGTTTCAACCCAAAAATATAAATTTTTAACACAAAAGTTCATTTTCAACAAAAAAGTTCATTTCAACCATCAAATAGCTACATTTTCAGTTACAAATATGAACTTTTAACCAAAAAAATAAAATTTCAACAAAGCAGTTCAATTTTCAACTAAAATTATGAATCTTCAACAAAAAAATTAATCTGTAAGAAAGTATTTCAACTTTTAATCAAGGGGTTGCATTCTCAATCTGAAAAGATAGTTACATTTTTAAGCAAGAAATGAGCCAAAAAAATATATTTTCTACCAAAAGGAGATAAATTTTCACATAAAAAAACGATATTTCTACAAAATAGATGACTATTTAACATAATTATTTAATTGTTACCAAAAAGATAAATTTTATACTAAAGAAGACGAATTCTCAACAAAATACAGACATTTTCAACCAAATAGTCGAATTTTTAAACTAAAAAAAGATTAGTTCTTAACCAAAAATGGAAAAGTTGAATTTTCATTAGGAAAAATCAATTTTCAATACAAAAAAAAAAGAATTTTCTAGAAAACAATAGAACTTTCTATACCAATCAGTTGAATTTTCTACCAAATTGTGAAACTTTTGAGCTAAAAGGATGAATTTTATAAGAAATAGTTGAATTTTCAACCCGAAAATATGAATTTTTCACAAAATAGTTAACTTTCAGCCAAGCAGTTAAATTCTCAACCAAATAGTTAATTTTTCAGTTAAAAAAATTAACTTTTTATTTCAAAAAGCACCAACTTTCAACGAAGTAGTTCAATTTCAATCTAAAATTTTGAATCTTCAAAAAAAAAAATTAATTTATAAAAAAGTAGTTCAACTTTCAATCAAGGAGTGGAATCTTCAACCTGAAAAGATGAATTTTGAACCAAAAATGTAATAGCTGATATTTAAACCAAGAACTTAATAGTTGATGCATAAACAACAAAAAATCTTTTAATTATAAGTCAAAAATAGTTGAATTTAACACACAAAAAAAACGACTTTTCACCAAAATACTGGAATCCTCAACTAAAACAGATCAGTTTTCAATCAATCAGTTGCATTTTCAAACAGAAAAATTTATTTTCTAGCAAAAATGACTGATTTTCAACAACATCAATAAATATTTATCTAAAATAATGAATACGAAAATAGGAATATTCAACAATGTATTCCCCCCTCCCCCTATGTAAGACAGCATAGAAAAATCGTTGTCCCCTCCCCCACCCAAAAGAATTGACGTAATTAATGCAAGGTCCCCAACATTTTGAAAATTTTGGCTAACAAACATCTTGAGACAAAAAAAATCTTGACCGATCAAAAAAAATTTCTTAGACGTATTCAGTACTAAATTTCTAATTATTTAATTGAAAATTCGACTTTTTGAATGAAGATTGGTTTTGTTGTTGAAAATTCAACTTTTTTTTAAATTCGTTTTTTTCGTAAAACTTAAACTCTTTTGTTGAAAACTTTATTGAAATCCCAACAATGTTTGAATCTCCATTAAGATTTCCCTTTTGCTTTAAACGATTAAAAAGATTTCAAATACATTCCTGTGATTTCAAAAGTTAAAAACTTTATTGCTTGGCTGAAAATGTAATTGTTTTGATAAAGATTCAATAATTATGTTAAAAATCGGAAAGCTGGGAATTGGCAGATGGGACCATATTAATTGTCATCTAATACTACACTACTGAAGGCTGGTGACGTTCTCAATATACAACACCAACCAACTATGACTCTCTCGGCTCCAGTTATGTCACTACACTCCCTCTCCATTAACCGAAATTTAGTGGGACTGACGTTATAAGTCGTTTCTCCACCCTAAGACTAACTACTTAATTTGGACATGATTTCGACTCGCAAAATATATTTTTCGCATCAAGATGATAGTTGGGCGTATACTGTACACAATGAATAATAAAAATTGACGAAAGGCGTGCAACCGGCCAAGGTAAAGATTGAGGTGCTGAATGGAGACTGGGTGTTTGGAATGCTAGAGGAGTGAATTATCTTAAGGAAAGAGAATTACGAGAAATTATGCACGCAAGAAAGCTAAATAATTTATGAGTACCTGAAACAAAGAAAAAGGGATGCGACATTAGAAAAATAGAAAATGGGGAGTTGAAAGGCGGACTTGAAATATGGTCGGGAGTAGATAGTGAATCACCAGGAATCATCAGGAGTAGATAGTGAGTCAAGATGGCGGTTTGATTATGAATGAGAGAGCAAGTCAGCATGTCAGGGATAATGGATTTGTATCTCTTAGATTGTTGTGGGTCAGAATGAAAGTAGTAATCAGAAGATTATTTATCATAGTGTGCTCCACCTCAGTTGATGGTGACAGGAGTGGAGTAAAATTCATTCTACTAGGAGATATGAATGGATGGGTTGGCGTCCAACGTTACTGTAAGGGTGCAAGTTAATAATTTTCGGGATCTAAAAACAAATGATAACAGGGAAAGATTAGTAAGCTTATGCTTAGAAAATTGCTTATTTATTACAAATATTTTTTTTAGGCATAAAATGATTAACAGTTTCCCCTGGTGTAGAGGAGATAGCAACAGTATAATTGACTTCGTTGTTGCGGATGAAGGACTAAGAGAGCTAGTAAAAGATACAAAGCTCACGAGCGGTTCTGAATGCAATACTGATCATTACCTTCCAGTCTCCAAAATAAACTTAGGTCAGGGATGGAGAAGAGAGAGAACAAAACAAACGAAACAAATGCGAATCAAGATTGAAAATTTACAGAAACCGGATGTGCGAATAGATTTTCAGAATAAGGTATACGAACGCATAGATGAGGCAACTTGGCAGGCGCTAATAGAAAATAAAAATATAGAGGGCGCATCGACTATGCTCCGGGATGTCATTGTTAGGAGTGCGACTGAAGTGTGTGGTACTGCGGTTGTAGGAAGAATGTCTAGTGATGCGTGGTGGAATGATGAAATCCGTGTAGCCGCCCATTAAAAGAAGCAAGCATATCACAGAAAGTTGAACATCATAGGCCTTAGCGATGAGGAGAGGAATAGACTTCAGAATTATTACAGACACAAAAAGAGCAAAGTAAAATTACAAGTCCAGGATAATAAAGATAAAATCCAAAGGAAAAGAAAAGAAAATGTAAAACGATTTTGAAGTAAGCAAGAAACTGTTTTATAAATCGGCTTTGATCAATATGAAGGGAGTTAAAAGTACGTTGTGAGTCAGCATGAGAAATAGCGAGGATGAAATGCTATATGATACAGGTGGGATAACAGACGCTTTCAGATAATCTTTCAAGGAATTTTTGAGACACGAAGCTATAGGGCAACACAACTACGATATAGAACACGATACGTTAGAAAACCCAGTTGAGAGAGTATGTGCCTCTGAGGTTAGGGAAATAATTAAGATTTTAAACAATGGTAAGGCTGTGTAGCATTTAAGCCTTACCATTCTTCAACATTGTGAGACTCTTTTTTGGGGTGATCGCTAGAGAGATTGATCAGCGATCTGGTTTGGAGCACTGTTGCGAAACGAACGTGTTATTTAAATAAAAAACACGGGAATTTTGGATCAATCTAAAAATCTATACCCTCTCCCCCGCATTACTCCCTTCCTCGCCAAGTGAGTCACACTCACCCTGACAGGGATATGGCCTAATGATATAATAATAATAATAAAGTTATTTTTTTCTCACAAGGGGAGATCGCCAATTGTAAATTTCAGTTTTTGTTCACAATTTTTTTAATGAATGCTCATTATCTGAGTAATAATTTTCCAATCAGTAATATGCACTTTTTCGCCGTTTCCGGGAAAATACACTTTGAAATATTTGCCACAGGTCACATAGATTTTGGAGAAAAATACTTTCAATCATCCGGTAGCTAAGGCAATAGCACTTCGGCTTCATAGACGGAAGATTGCGTGTTCAATTCTCGTTGCCTGCACTTTTTCATTTATTTATTTTTATTTAATTTAATGTTTATAAATATAATTTCCTTCAATAATCTTCAAAAATTGTGCAAATCATCATTTTCATGCCTTTTCCACGGAAGAACTTACTGTTTTCACTTTATCATGTTTTTTGCGAACACATTTTTTTCTCTATAAATGTTATTATTATTTTTTATAACTTCTGATTAATTAAAAACTGTATGCAAGTGTAAAAGTAGACCGTGGATAAATGTTTCTTTACACATACATGCAAAAACCTCGTTTGGCCACGGTTTACAGACGCGGAACATCGTCGATTCAACAGCGTGCGCGAAGGCGATGAGCAAAATCCCAACATCTGTGAACAAAATGCATTCACCGGTGAGTAAAATTCTCTCTATGGTCAGTGAGGTTATATTCGATGTCTGTAAATGGTAGGCAATCTCAGGTTTTGCATTTTAATTTGTAAAAAATAGTATATTTCTGAGGATATAGCTGAGGACTATATTTTTTCCCAACAACGTGGAGCACTGTAAAAACAGAGTATTAATTTAGGGCTAGTTTCATGTATTACAATAAGACTCAGAAAAAACAGTCTCGAGTGGTACTAAAATGATACCACTGGTGGAAACCAAGATTCATTTGTTTTACATTGAAAATAACAGCATGAAGTTATTATATTCAAAAACAGGACACGGAAAAAATGACACTATAAAAAAAGAGATCTCTAGTTTTTACAGTGAGAAAAGCGAGTTTTGACAAATCGAGGAGTGCGTAAAATCGCATTTTGTCCACGGCGTTGGGAAAAAATGTTATACGATATATGGTATGACGCCTCACAGGCGGGTGCTCCCTGCTCGTTTGAAGAACTCTTGTATCGAAATATACTTTTACACAATTCAATATTATTTTCAATATTATGTTTTATTTGTAGTTATTTGCATCCAAAACTATGAAAAATATATTCTATTCCAGGAAGCAAACATATCTTTGATAAGTCACTGTTCTGCTTGAAAATTCGGACAAAAAGTACAATTTTCCGTTTTAAAAACCTCGTTCATACTTTTTATTTTAAATATAATTGGCAAAAATTATGAAAAATATCATATCAAATAAATTTGTTTGCGACAAACATGATTTAGTTGAAAAGAAGTCCATTTTTCGGTGAAAGAAAGTATCGAACAGGAAAATTTCTGGCTATAAAGCCGAAGCGCTACTGCCTGAGCTACCGCTGGCAAATATTTTAAAGTCCATTTTCTTGAAAACGGCTTCCCCTTATCAGCGCAAATTTTATAAAATGCTATAGGTTATATATTATAAACATCTTTTTTATTTTGTCAATTAGATTTTCCTGCTCGACGGTGACCGAGATAAACTACCTTTTGGAGGATATATTTTCATCGATCACACAATATCTCCGATTTTCGAATGTGTTCTTGTTGTGAACATTGCTGCAGGTGTGCTTGGATGTACGACTATAGCTGCTGCAACCAGTTTTAGTCTGGTTTCTGTGATCCACAGTGCTGCCAAGTTTTCAATTTTACAAAGAAAATTAAAAAATTTGAAGAGTGGCGATGCAGATGTTGATAAAGCCTTAAATGATTGTGTCGTGCAGCATCTGGAATGCATCAAGTACTTTTCTTATTAAATTATGTGAGAGTTATATAACCACCATGTGACAGTCACCTACAAATTATTTAACTGTCATACACTGTTAGAAATTTCTGTAGGAATATCCAGAGAAGCGTCACGAAAGCTTTTTGCAGAAACCGTTCCTAAATTCTCCTTAACAGGAACAAAAATTGAAGCAACGGTAAATACGAGTATATAAAGCTTTAGTCACATGTTTTAGAAAATTCGGTTATAATTTAGCAATTTTCAGTTACTGTAACTAAAACTTTAAAGGGATTAACAACTTTTTTCGGTTCTTCAATTTTAATATAAAATGTGTAGTCTATATTTGTCCTGACAATATAAAAAAAAGCAAATAGGAGTGAAGTTAATACAAACATATTTGATTAATTGAGAATATTATATAAGAAATCCCTTAAATGGGTGATTCTCTGTGTTAAGATCACTTTTGATAGAAGCAAATTTTTTTGCAAAAATATTCTGAAATAGGTTTTTTTGTATCACGCCTATTGGTGCTACAATAAGCAATTATTGAAATATTTAGCTTAACAATATTTTTTTCAATTTGTTTAAACAATTTTTTGACAGAGTTATCGGTTTTCTTTTAGAATTTGGATTCATGAACCGATTTGGATATATGTGAGTATTCCAAAGTTTTTCGGGTCGCTGATTTCGAATTTTATAGCAGTATTTCAAAATTCAAGATCGCTGATCCAATATTGCGGATCAAAATGTTCAAAACAGTCACCATTTTATAAAAATGGTCATCCTAAGGTCTTTAGGTCGCTGAATCCAAATATAATAATAGAACTTTAAACTCAAAATAGTTTATCCAATATAGTGGATAAAAATGAAATTTTTTTTTTATACGAATGGTTGTCCTTCCGTATTTTGGGTCGCTGCATGCATTTTGATAAGCTGAACGAATGAACTTCCTAGTACTCTAAGATTCAAGAAAGCATTTCATAATTATTAATAAATTTGTATTAAGAAACACTATAATTTATCCAAATTAAGGAAATTATTTGCAATTTTAAGATACCGTTTCTGAATGTTAATAAAAATTTAGTCAATTTACTATAAAAGTTCTTGAATTTCGTTTTAAGTAACCTAATTGTGTAAATTTTAGTTCCTTTAATATCCTAAATGTGTCGACATTCTCCAAACGTTTCTAACAGTGTATAATAGTTACTCATTTTTTACAAACCCGTCAAATCGGTACCTTCATGTTTTAAAAAACCTCTCTCAGAGTGCGTAGAAAACTATATAGAAAACTATCTAGGAAACTATATGGAAAAGTACATAAGAAACTATATGAAAAACTATACGGGAAACTATATAGGAAACCATATAGTAAACTATATAGGAAACCATATCGGAAAATATATACTAATTTGAGCCTGGATCCTATATATTTTCTGATATGGTTTTCTAATAGTTTTGCATGTCCAATCTTTTTTTATGCAATGATTGTTATCAGAGTTGTAAAATATTAAATTCGTTATATTATTATATTATATAATTATAGGAAACTTTGTACGTAACTATATGGAAAACTACATGAGAAACTATATTGTAAGTTGAGCCCGGATCCTATATAGTTTCCCATCTAGTTTTCGATATAGTTTCCTAAATGGTTTCCTACATCCCTTCCCCATCGCTTAACATTCAACTTCAAAATTCAAAATTGATATATGTTACAATTCTGAAAACAACAATTACCTTGAAAAAATTGGACATGGGAAATTATACATATAGGAAACCATATGGGAAACTATATAGGATCCGAGCCCAAATTACTATACAGTTTCCCATATTGTTTCCTATATAGTTTTCCGTATAGTTTCCCATACAGATTTCCAAGTATTTTCCCATATAGTTTCCTACATGGTTTCCTATATAGTTTCCTGTATGGGATTTATCAACAAGGTTCTGGCGTTGGTCGTTATAAGAACCGCAGACAGAGTTTAGTGATTAATACTCTCTAGTTCAGTATTCATACTTACAAGGAAGGTACTCCAGGTGTCCCTCGCCGATTTGATTGTCCCTGATATATGTTGCAGTACTCAAAAAACTAAGCGACACCTATTTTTTTTTATCTGCGGAAAAACACTTTAAGGGGGTGAAACAGCCTATATTCAAAAAGATTAGTATATCTTGGCAAGGTTAATTGATTATGCACCAAAGACTGAAGCTTAATAATATTATTCCTGATATGTAAATTGATATCGTAATTCATCAAAATGACAGAATCGGAAAAGTGACGCACATAATTTTTCCAAACTCTAAACCCAAATACATCTGAAGGTTGAATTTTACCTGTTGTTCCTGTTGGAATAATTCGGAGGGTGTTGCTTCTTCTACTACAGTTGGGCAATGAACAGTCAATGAATCAAGAAGTAAAACGCTATTTGGCCCTACATTTGGAAAATAAATTTTCTCCACACAAGTCTTGAAGTGATCTGCAAATAATAAAACCAATTATTATTGCTTTCATACCATTTTTAATAGAAGTAGATAATGTAATGTTACCTGAGGTGAGTTTTCCCGATTTGAAGTATCTTCGTACAAATTACTCGGCCTAAATAATGTCCTATCTACAATTCCCGTCAGCAGATATTAGTGCTTGGATAGTGTAATTGTGGGTCGTGGGCGAAATAGACTGGACAACGCATTCCACCTTTTTTTCTCCTTCAACAGCCAAAGTTCTCCCGAAATTATTTTCTAATTGAAAACCACTTTGATCTGAATTATAAACATTCTTTACTCCATCATTTGCTACATCTTGCTTCACACTGGCTACAAATTCATCTGCCTTCATTTTTAACTCATCGAAATTTTCCATAGTCCTAGCAACTTTTTCTCTATAAGTATAGCCTTCATGGAGAGTATGGGCCCAACGTCTTAATTGTTTTACTGAAAGAACTTTTCTAAATTTTTTCTGTACACTCTCAAGACTTAAATTTTTCTTCTTTCCACTTCTCCAGTATTCGACTGCTTTTAATTTATAGTCGTATGATAGTTCTTCCTCTTCTTTTGTGCATCTATCCGTAGGTGAAAAAGGCGAATCAGGAATATGGTGTTGAACATCATCCTCTATGATTTGTGCATCTGCATTTTTAAAAGGTTCTTGAAAATCTAACGAATCTTCAATCATCATCTCCACCCCGTTAAATTCTTCCATGGCATCCAACAAAATTGCTCCAAAATGATCCTTTAATTCAATTTCCTTATCGTTTGTCGAAATTTCTTCTATATTTGATGTTTGGAATGTAGCAAGCAGTAAATTTATAAGATTCAAAGGATTCACCTTCATTTTCAAACCTGTAGAAAGGTTGAAAAGTTTTGTTTAAAAGCAAGAGTAAATATTAAAATATAAGTGAAAAATCTACATTAAATGGTAAGACGGATACATTTGGACACGTTCAAACAATTTTTATATTTTTCAAAGATTTGTCCATATCAGGAGACAACTGAAAAAATGTTAATAGAAAATCCAAATTTTCCCCGGTCAAACGTACATTATCGGTTTTTCACAGCCATGGCTAACGATTGTAAACTCACTCGGAAAAACCCGAGAAATTGTTGAAAAATCCAGTATAAGAAACGAAGAACTTGCAAAAGAAGAGGTCTATTTAATTTCCTTTTTCAAAAGTATTTTTACGGCATTAAATTTAATTTTAATGTAGATAAAAGCGGTTATATTTTTTGTGGCAAGGAAAAAGTTCAAATCGTCCAAAGATTACTTTGAACCAGAGTGATAAGTAAATAATTTTGAATATAAATATTCTCCGAGCATCTCTGTTTTATTTTATGAACAAAACACATCCATTATAAAAGAAATAAGGTCATTTATTCAGAGTTTAAAGAGATGCGAATGTGTGGCCCAAGGCAGGGCCCTCAGACTGAGTATGGTTATTATTAATTTTAATAATCAATAAACAAATCTTTATTCTTTATTTCATTATCTATTCAATAATTTATTTTAATTAATTCATTTAAATATTATAATATTAATTTTCTTCCTTGGGTCAAATTTTTTTGAAAGCGTTTTTTTTATGTAATAATGTGGACAAAAATCTAAACAAAAATTTCCATATTGAGCCGAGTGGTCACCCTTTTGAACTGTTGTCAATTTTTGCAATTTCGTCAATGAGTAGTTCCAAAAAATTCGGAAACGCAAAATGGCCCAAGGCAGGGCACCTTCTTCTATTCAGATTTTTCACGTATAATATCGAAATTGGAAAACTTTTTGGTTACCTTACCGTTCTGCTTGATCATTTTTGGTTTATTCTGCGATTCCTGTCAAGTTTGTTGGTCTCTGCTTCTTTGGGTTAGGGATTCTGATGTTCCTGGTTTTCTGGATGAAGGTGAGTCCCCGTTCCGGAACTTTACAGAATTTTCGAAGTAACTTTACGCACGCAGAATTTTTTGAATGAACAAATCGGTTTAAATTTGAACAGAGTGCAGCATTTGCAACTTCAAGTGAACGTTTCGATAGAATTCGGGCAAAGGAACAGTGTTGAAAACTAGACTGGACTGAACTAATTGCAAGCGAATTAGGGCAGAGTAACGGCGTTGAAAACTGGACTGACTACTCCCATTAATTTTTAAAAAAAATTTTTTGGCAAAACACGTCAACTTTATTTTTGTCTTAAGTGCAAAATATATATTTTCCAAATTTTTCTCCTATGAATTTAGCAATTTTCAGCACATTTAAAAATATTTAGGGGTGGTTTAACCTCGCGTAATTTTTTTATTTGTGTTGGATGCACTCTATTTTACTTCCTTCGTTATAAAACTAATTTCCCGATTTTTTTGTGTGTGGAAAGTATATGTATGTATGTATGTATATTTAATCTCTCCCTTTTACGGGTTTGAGGGCCTCCGCTCCCTGTACATATATTTAGAGGACTCACATTCCATCTTGAATCTAACTTAACCGCTGCTTACATTCTAATGCTTCGCCTTACTTAAAATAACCATACTCTTACTACTAATAATTCTTAAACTTTAAAATGAGCGATATTCCAGGGCTTCCGTTTCCTCTTACCATAAAATACATTTTCAACGATTTCAAAGGTTTACTTTTTGCTATTTAATTTCCTTCAATAGGATTACCCGTTTGGCTCTGCCCTGTTCTCTTGCTTTCTCTCATTTCTTCCAATTTCTTCATTCACGTCACTCCCTGACCATTACCATCCAAAATCCATCTCACACACTCATCCACATTCAACTATCCATCTTCCTCTCCTGTACACCTCTCTAACACATGTGCCCATGACTCCATTTCGTATTCACATACTCTGAACAGATTGTCCTCTTCAGCCATCCAATATCTACAAGCTCTCACTCCTTCTCCCATTCTAAACCGTACCACCCTATTCCATTTGTCTTCCTTTTTTATTTTTTGCAAATATTCTGGTTCCGTTAACCCTTTGACCATCATATACCATCTAATGTACCTCGAATCCATAATCTTTCTCCATCTCTCTTCTCCTTGTCTTACTAATAACCCTAATTCTATGCTCTGCCAATCCTGAACCCCTTCTTGTATATCACAAACCCTCCTCATTTTTTTCCTTTCTTCCTACCATTTCGAATTTCCCAAATTGCCCCTCGTCTCCTTGTTCCGAACTTCGTCCAAGCATACTTGTGCTATTCTGCTCCCTTCTCCCCTTTTCAACTTCTCTTCAAACCTCCAGGCTCTCTTAATTTGTCTAGTTACCATTTTTTCCCTTCCTAATTCTTCCCTTAACATGTAACCTGGGCAACTCCAACTAACCCCCATTACCCATCTCAGAAATCTCTCATGCATGCTTTCCACTTTCCTATGTTCCTTCCATCCCCAGACCTCCACTCCATAACACAACACCGCCCAAACCAACGCATCAAACAACCAAAACCTCATTCTCCAATCGCCATTGAACCTTTTCTTTCCTATACCCCATACTTGGCCCATTACTTTACTCGCACACTCGATTCTTTTCCTCACCTGCACCTCGTTTCCCCCTCCTGCCTCAAACCAAAAACCTAAATAACAGAATTCCTCCACACTTTCCACTGTTTTTCCGTTCATCTTCCAAACGTAACCTATTTTGGTCTTTCTAGTTCTGAAGCAAATCACCTTGGTCTTCCCTACGTTCACCGTCAGTTCTTTTGTTTCCACATACTCTTCGAAAATTCTCATCATTAGGTTCATCCCCTTCTCATCGTCTGCTAACAGCACTACGCCGTCTGCGATTGCTAGAGAGTATAGTTTGCTATTACCCAAAATCGTTCCCCCTTTGCCTTTCTCCTTTAGCTTCTCCTCTTAGTCTGCCAGCAGCATATTAAAGAGTAGCGGACTCAAGGGGCACCCTTGCCTTAGACCTCTTCCTGTCCAGAACACCTCCCCTTTTTCCCCCCTATCTTCACCCTAATCCTGGTTTCAGTAAAAATTTCCTTCATCCTCTCCACTAACCCTTCTTCTATTCCCCTCTCTGTCAATGCCTGCTATAGCACTTTTCTATTCACTGAGTCAAAGGCTGCTTTAAAGTCTACGAACAAGGCGACTAATTTCCCTCTTTTCCTCCCTAAATTGCTGTTAACCAAGTAGTTGAGTACGTAAATTTTATATATTGTACCCATCCCTTTTCTAAATCCCATCTGATTGTATGGGATACTTTGTTTCTCTTCTATCTGGCTCTCTAACCTTTTTCTTAGAATTTCTGCGTATATTTTATAACTCACTGGCATGAGAGTGATCCCTCTGTACTCCTCTACATTTTTTCCCTCCCCTTTCTTGACAAGCGGTACCACCAGCCCTGTCATCCACTCCTCCGGCCACCCTTCTGCTTTCCAGACCTTGTTGCAGATCTTCCAGATCCCTTCCCTAACCCCTTCTCCCCCATACTTTATCGCTTCGTTCTCCATACCATCCTCTCCTGTAGCCTCGTTTCTTTTTAGTCTATCTATCGCCTCATCCACTTCTGCTCTTGTTATTCCGTTCCCTTCCTCCATTTCTCCTTGGACTATCCTTCTATTTTCCCCTTTGATCCTATTTTGTTCTCCCCCTAAAAGACCCCTGAAATAATCCGTCCACTCATCCATTTCTATTTCTTCATTCACTTCCTTCCTTCCTCCTCTTTCCCTATTTATCACATCCCAGACCCTACCTTCTTTGATCGCTTTTTTTACTTCTTCCTTATATTTTTCTTTTCCTCGTTGCTTTTTCCTTTCCAGCATCCTCTCATGTTCTCTTTTTTCCTGTTTTACTCCGCCTTCTCCATTTTTCCTTTCCTCCATTTTCTTACACACTCTTTCATTATCTCTTTGCTCTCCCTGCATTCCTCGTCCCACCAGCCTCTCTTTCCCTCTTCTCTTCCTTCTTTTGTACCTATCTCATCCCTTACCTTCTCAATCGACCCTTTCAACCTTTCAATTAACGAGACTACTTCCTCCTCTTTTTCATACCTAACATTCTCCTTTTCCATTTTTTGTTTAAACTCTTTTAATTTATCTTCTCTCTGCCACGCTTTCGGATGCCACCTTTCAGTGTAGCTATTACGTTCATACCACGTGCATACTGCCTATCATCATCCTCATTCTTTCTTCCGCCAGGATGTAGTCTATTACGGTTTCTCCCTTACCTATAAATGTGATGTCTCCTTTCTCATCCCCTTTCATATTGCCATTACATATAAACCTATGTTTGGAGCTCCTTACATAGGCCTCCTTTTCTTTATCCCAAATCCCTCCCCCTTGCTCGTCAGTCCAGGCATTCAAGTCACCTTCTATCAGAACCAACTCTTCCTTCTTTTCCTCCATCCACCTCCTTATTACTCTCCAACCTTCCTCTTCCCCTCTTCTTCTATATACACAAACCACCGCTATTTTTACTTTTCCATTTATAATCCTTCTTACCATTGTTCCATTCTTTTCCTCCCTATCCTCCTCTGTTCTCCCTTTTACTGTCAGTTCTTTTCTCACCCCTGAGACCATGCCGCTTATCCCTCTACCTTTAACGTGTTCCTTCCTTGCTTCTTGCATTGTCCACACATAACCTTTAGGTAGCATCCTTTTCATCCCCTTCCAGTCCTTCTCATCTGCCCAGGTTTCACTCAACATAATCACATCCCACTTTTCTAACTCCCGCCAAAATCCTTTATTCTTGTTCTTCGAGCCTGACACATTCCAGAAAGCTATTTTCACATTTTTCTCTTCCCTTCCCTTACCTATCCTCCTCACTTTTCTTTCGCCTTGCCGTTTGGAAACCCCTTCTGGTTGATCTTTAAACTCTTCTGCATCTTCCTTTCTTCTACCTTTCTCAACTCTTTTTCCCTTTTTCCTTATTTCTTCTAATTCTTCGTCCCAAAACCGTTCCTCCCCATTTATTCATAATCTATCTCTCCCTATACATACCATGCGCCCTTTTTTCCTCTCGACCCATGCCCTCTGCTTTATTTTCCATCTCCTTTTCCACTCCCTCCTTGTCAGATCCTCTTCAATTCTTTCCCTTCTTCCTCTCAATAATTTTTTCCCCTCCATTATTTTATTTTTCTCCTTCTCACTCCCTATTTTCACTCGAAACATTTCTTCCTCTACTTCCTTCGTCCATCCTATTCTCTTAACTCCCTCTACCCTTACCTGAACTCCAATATCTTTCAAAAGATTTTTGATTTCCGCTTTCCCTGTTTCACTCTCCACTTTCAATCCCTTAACTACTATGTTATGTTTCCTCTTCGTCCTTTCTTCCCCTTCCAATCTTCTTTCAATCTCACTCAGTCTTTTCGTCAATCTTTCATTCTTATTTTGCAGGTTATCACTCCCTTTTACTATTTCCGCACTTTGCGCTTCCTTCCCCATATGCTCATTCCTGATTTCTAAGTTGCTTATCCGTTCTTACAACTGTTTTATCTCACTATTTCTCTGTTCGTCCACCTCTCTCTGTATATTCTCTATGCTCTCTAGTTTACCCCATACCTTGTCTTTCTCCTCTTTCCAGAGTTTATCCCACTTTCCTCTTACTTTTCTCACTTCCCCCCTTACGTCTTTCCCCTGCCTATTCATATCCCTATTCATATCACCCAGTCTTTTCCTTGTTTCCTCTCTGAACCCTTTTATGAGGACTGCTAGATTCTCAAACAACAACTTTATTTCGCCATTCGTCTAAACTCCTGTTCGAACCCGCGCTGCCAAGCCTGTTAAGGCGCTGTAGGTTAGAGGTTCTCACGGGTTCATGTCTCGTGCCTGTATCCCTTATCTCTGCCGTCCCCTCCCTGGTCGGCGTCTGTAACGTCTCACCGCTACTGTTATCTTCCCCCTTCTCCCCAACAACCGCGCCCTCATCATTGTCACCAGTTATTTCGGCTACCTGTTCTATGCGATCGTCTATTGACTGTCGCCCTCTGGCGCCCGTTTTTGGACTTCGATACGTCGGCATCCTACCTTACCCAGTGAGCTGCGACGTTTCCGGCTCTTCACTCACCTTCCTCTTGCCCCCCTTGCCCAAACTCTTTTTACTGCTCCTAACCTCAACAAAAAATTCGCACTCTTCAATTTTCGGGGTAGCTACCCCCGTTAATTTTTGAAAAAAATTTTTTTGGCGATCACGTCGACTTTATTTTTGTCTCAAGTGCAAAATATATATATTTTTTAATTTTTCTTCTATGAATTTAGCAATTTTCAGCACATTTAAAAATATTTAGGGGTGGTTTACCCCCGCGTAATTTTTTTATTCGTGTTGGATAGACTTTATAATTGTTTAGAATTCCTAGAAATCCTGAAATTTCCTGAGTTTCGTCAAATACCTTGAATTCAATAAATTCCTTCAATGCTCTGAATTCCTTTAATGCTCTGAAATTCTTGAATTCCTTGAATTCTCTGGATTCCCTAAATTCTCCAAGTCCATTGAATTCTCTGACTTCCTTGAATTCTCTGAATATCTTGAATTCTCTAAATGCCCTGAATGCTCTTGAAATTCTCCTCATTATTGGACTTCGCTCAATTATTGAAATTCTTCGAATTCTCTGAAGTCTTAGATTCTCATAATTCTTGGAATTCTCTGAATCCTTGGAATTCCTCTGATACTTTAAATCCTCTGGATTCTCTGCATTTTTGGAATTTTTGGAATTCTGAAAATTATTGGAATTCTTAGAATTCTGGGAATTCTCTATATTCTTGTATTTCTCTAAATTCTTGGAATTCTCTGAATTCTTGAAATTCTCTGAATTCTTGGAGTTTAGGGTATTCTCTAAATTCTTGGAATTAGCTGAATTCAAGTAATTCGTTGAGTTCTCGGAATTTCTGGAATACCTGGAGTTCTTTTAATGCCTGGTATTTTGTTATCACTGGAATTCTCCGAATTCTCTTAACTCCTTGAATTCGAAGAATGTTCTGCAGTCCTTTAGGTCTCTAAATTCCTTTAATTTGTTCAAGGAAGTTAAAAGAGTTCAAAATAATTAAAAAATGTATATAGAATTCAAAGAACTCAAAAGAATTCAAAGGAGTGCAATATGAATTCAGAGTAGTTCAAGTATATATCAAGGAATTCAATTGAAATCAGAATAATTCTAAATACACTGGAACATGGATTGAAGCAGTATGGATTTACGCCGTTCCGAGAATTGATGCCGCAGTGATTTCGTGATGTGCGGAGCAAGGAAGGCATGCTCAGTGAAGCGTGACAAACAAGCAGGAGCGCCGCACTATTCGCCCGTTAGTTGCATCAGGTTACGTTATTCGTGCAAATCCAACAGAAATTATTCACGTGGCCCTGCCTGTTTACGTTCGGATGGTCTGGAAATAGGATCCAGGCCAATTCGAGTGAAGCCTGAAACCGTTCTTATTTCCAATTTTCAGTGTAATACAATAAACCAAGAGTATTAATTACTGAACCTGTCTACTGTTTGCCGCGTAGTTTTGCTTACTATAACGAGGTACCAACTCGAAGAGGGTTTTTTTTAGTATGTACATTATAAAATAACAGTCACTTGCCTCTTGTATAACCGGATATAAAAGTGATGGAACAGTTACATAACACTCTCATAATAGTCATATAACAATTACATTATACATCCTATACAAATGAGGGTGGTCCAAAAAGGCAATATTTTTACATTCTCATAATTTAGATGGAATGTCTTAGTTCCATGTGATTTTGGACGTATCCAGTTTTTGTCAATTCTCGACATTTTGAGACCCCCTGAG